>JAPYYV010014134.1:0-15549 GCA_030522625.1 Copidosoma aretas
CACATATGTTGTCTCACTCTCTCCCACTCACGAACGGTAGTCAGCGGACTACTATACATAAGGTTACACTCGCAAAGGTACTCGAATATTCTACAAATAACAATATGTTTATTTGGATTATCAATGTTATTGAGAATTTTTTTACAAACATCGTTTGTTTTTCATTTTTTTTTAAATTTCAAAACATTCAATTTTTCCATCTCCTATTTTAAGTAATAAAGATGCAATGTTTTTATCGGTTGATCGTGAATTTTTTGTTCAATGTAAAATATAAAAAATTTGCCATAGATGTGAGCATTTAATTGTTTTTCCTATAATACCAATTTTATTAGAATTTTTTGCAACTGGAAGAATTTGTCGAAAGTCTCCTCCTAAAATTAATAATTTGTCACCGGAAGGTTTGTCAGAGTTACACAGATCTTGTAAAGTTCTGTTAACTATTTATAATGCTTTTTTTGGTATCATCGAAGCATCATCCCAAATAATGACACTTACTTCACGTAATTTTTTTTGTCAGATTCCAATTCTAAAAATAAAGTTTCAATTGTTTTTAAATCTAAAGGAAGTCTGAATATTCTGTGGCTTGTCATTCCTTTTGGGAGTAAAGTTGAAGCAATTCCACTTTATGCTATTAATATAACTTTTTCATTCATAAATAGGAAATAATAAAGTAATGTTTTGTACAAAAATGTCTTACCAGAACTACCTAGACCATCAATAAAAAATGTTTTTTTATCAGAGTTTATTATTTCATAAAATATAAAATTTTTATATCTATCCAAATTTGTAAAAAATTAATCTAATTTCTGGTTACAAAATTCGATTTCTTTTATTTCATCAAAATTTATATTTTTTTTCTATTTATTTGGTTCTGGTAAGCCGAAGTGTATACAAGACGTGTCATTAACTTTAAAAATTTTGTTAAGTGTGAAAGAGTTTGATTTTCTTTATCATTTTTAAAAACTTTGGTAAAAATGTTTTTATGTTGATTCCAAATGATATTACCTTCAAAATGTTCAGATATGATAAACCAAGCAAAAAATTTTCGCAATTGAAATGGCAACAAATTACAGCCAGTTTTATCAAATATAATGTCCAATTGTGAATCATGCTCTACCAGTTCCATTACTACAGCAGTTTCTTTAAAATTGTTGTAAGTAATCTAATCAAAAGTTCTTAAATCTGTAAATGATGTTTTACCATTAACCTTATTTAATATTTACTTTAAAAAAAATCGCTCTTGATCTTTAGGTAAAACAACATTTAATCGACCAACTGTTTTTTTTTCACGCGTTTACGTTTAATCCATTCTTTAGTTTGAGGGTTGTATATGTAATGTTCTGGAATATTAATGTATTTAGTTGAGTTAGCAAATTTATCTTTTTTATGAAGTTCAAACCATGCTGTTAATGGGTTTTCTAATTTTTTATTGATTCCTAAACTATCTTTTCATCAAAAACGATTTTTTGTTTGTTTTCAAGATGAACCGGTAAATAAAATACAGAATAACTACATCCACAAAGAGGAAATTCTTGTAGTTGCCATGCAGCTCCCATGGGACTTAAATAACGTCCATCTGTATATTTTGAAATTTTGTTGTATATTTCCTTGTCAGGTTTCGTTTGTTTCTTTAATTTACATAGAGCTCGACCTCCTCCTTTGTAAATATAGTCAAAAATGTATTTAATGCTTTGGATTGACGCACAGCATTTTACATTATTATGACAGTTCTATTTTCTTAATAAAAATTTCAATATATAGAACAACCATTTAATTGTCTACTGGAATTTTGACACTACTATTTTTTATCCTGTAGACGTAGTTTAAGTTTGTATTATTAGAACGTTTATACTAGAGATAACAGTTTTTCGTGAATTTTGTTTCTAAAGAAATTTTTTTAGGAAAATTCTTTTTGCAAATTGTGCTGGCCTTATCATAACAGGGGCTGTTTGTAGTGTGTGGTCCGTTAAGCATATGCTTTATAACTAACTTTTGTAATTAAATATCTTTTGATGGAATTTTAGCTACAATATATTTATTTACATTTTTTGGTGTAATCAATTTATCATTTGGATGTAATGTAACAAGAATGTGTGCATGAGGTAGTCCCCTTTTTTAAATTCAATTGTATATACGTATGCAATCATATTCCCAAAAAGTCTGTTTTTAATATCATCTAGAATCAATTGTAATTTCGTTTAAAATAATCTCACCGTTATATTTGGAAAATCATTAACTGTTGTATTTTTTGGAAAATTATTAAGAATAATTTTTAGTTCTTTTCATTTAGAATTGCATGTAACAATTACAAATAAATCAGGCTTGCCAGATTTTCTCATGATAGCCATAGCATCTTGGTAATGCTGTTGCACATACCTGGATCCATCTATGTATGATGAAGGTAAAATAAAAAGATTACCAATTTTTTCATTTTCAGAATTTTTCGACACGTTGGAAGCGCTATTAATTGCACGGTCAAGTAAACCTTGATAGCATTCTATTCTTAAATTTTTCTGAATATTTCTGAAAAAATTTATTCTATTACTTTCGAACATAATGCAAGCATGTAAAAAATAATTTTAAGTTAGCCTTCCAATATATAAAATTGGACTAAATTTTTCTGAGTGAGGTATGAGTCACAGAATAAGACATTTGTCAGTGCACAATGCAGTACACAATCGCGAAATTTGTGACAAAATGTTTAAAAACAAAGAGTATTTAAACAATCACAAAAACTTAATTATGATAAGTTGTATTAATGCAGTAAATGTACTAAAAAATTTAATCGTAAAAGTAATTTAAAGAAGCACAAAAAAATTTGTAAATAGGGATATTAAAATGAATCTATTTCTTTAATTATTGATGGCAAATTAAATTTTAAATACTCCTATTCACGAATTTAATGTATTTCCGATGTTATAATAGGTTTATTAATTATTCTTGTTTGAAATAATTTTAATGCCCCAATGCATTTTTTAAAATTCCTCTAATTATTAAAATTTGATAAATTTTGTGCCTTAGTACTTTTTATTACCATAACTGAAAATTTTACTTGCAATCAATAATACTTTCTAATTTCTTATAATATCAAATATATTTACTGCTGTTAAACTATTCAATAATAAAATTTACCTTATCTTCTTCAAACTTATTCATTTCTTTCCTTATTCATATGTATATTTATATGTATATCGATGATTCTGCCGTGAGTGACTCACTTCGGGTCCACAGCTCATGCTACTTAATAGAATTAAATTTAAATATTTAAATTGTGTAAAGTTCCGTCAAACGTGTTAAACATTCTTGGAAAAAAGTTTTAAGCTGATACCTCGACTCTTTAATAGAAAATTTTTTTTTAATTTGGTCAAAATGTCACATCAATACGACTTTCTAATACTGAATTCCCCCATAAAAGCTCCTAATAGAAAAAAAAAAGGTTCTCTGGCATATTCTTGCTCATAAATTGTCAATTATAGACATCGTTTGTTACATTTGTGCCATGATAACATTCATTTTTAATTAGTAAGAAAACGTTTTCATCACAGACTCAGTGTCCCACGATTTGCACTGAAATGTCGATAGTAGCAAAAGTAACTTTAAAAACTACGTTATTGTACTTGGTAACGCCTTTTAGTGGACACTTTTTGAATCTTACATCAAAATAAAAGAAACGCACAAGCCAAAGCCGTTAAAAGTTCCAACCGCTTTAATTAATACAGATTCTAATTTATTTTCGGGTGTACAACAATTTTGGTCACTTCTCTATCACCCTGGGCCCACCACTATGTTACTCGTACAGGTGAGCTCAATTTTTTCCTTGTGTTATTTATTGAAAACAGACGCTTAAAGAGTGGAAAATAGTTTATGCTACTTCTACGAGCAGCAATAGTAATCAAAACCTCGAAATGTCACTTCCGCACCTGTCACTTCCGTACCACTCTAAAGTTAAAGTTTAATTTTTATCACTTTCAGACAACGGATCTTTACCAAACTTTTTTTCTCATACTCTATAATACAGTTCGTACCTTCTGTCAAACCCAACAGCTTCTGTTAACAATTTGCATAAGATGACTTAAAATTTTTATTAAAAGAAAACTTTTTTGACCCTTATCAAAATATGGGGGTTGGCACACGGAGCGTGCAGGGGGCAAAGCCCCACTAGTATGTATATACTCGTATATACATATCTATAAAAAAATACTAGTTGTGCTTCGTCTTCTGCGTGCTTCGCGAACCTATCCCTAGATTTGATATGATAACTCTAAGATTATATAAGATAACTATTGATAGCATCCTTCCATGAGTAAAATAATTTGATTAAAGTTATACTTCTATATGACTGTTATGCAGGAAAGTAAGTAAATGATTTCTAATTTTTTCTTCTTTAAAAATATGTAAAGTAAGTGAATATTTAATTTCTAAAAAAACCATTTTTCCACTGGATTTATACTTGCGATCTCGTGCATAGGAGCCATGTACTGGTTCGACTTATCTACGAGCTACCTCCGTTAGTAAGCAATACATCACTACCATTTATGTGTCAGTTTTTAACTCACTAATCATTTCAATATTGAGTTCCTGTTTAATTATACATTTGTAAAAATATTTGTTGATTTACATTGATACTCTATCAAACAATTAATTTTATAAGTTTATTAAAACTTAAAAAACTGATTTTAGTTGCAGCTTTTCTATATATTAAATATATTTTATTTATTAATTTGTTGGATTTTTAATAAATTAATAATTATTTTTGGAATTTTCACATTTTGTCCAAAATTAGTTTTAAAAAAGTTTACAGTTATAATATTTTCTATCATTGGTTTATAAATATAAGGTTATATGGATAAATTATTTGATTTCTATTGAGTCTTATTATCTTAAAATTTTAGCAGCGGTCATTTCCGAACAAATTTTGGCGTAATCAGCCACATCTATATATATTGTTTGCCGGAAAAGTATAACTTGATACATATGTGACAAGTTTTTTTCAAAAATTTTTTCTACATTAATGCCACTTTTTTCTCGACTGAATAAAAAGACACGATTTTATAATTACTTCTGAAATAATTATAATATTTTTACTCTACCAATAACCCAATTATTAACAACAATAAATAGTTTTGACTTTGATTATTCGTTTTCCCTTCGAATATTACGTTGAAATATATTATATTATTTGGTTAAAGAAGTTACAGACTTAAATGTATGCTTTTCTTTGAAATTATTTCGAATAAGTAGATAAATAATATTTTAATGAACATTGTAATCGGGCGAGTTAATTTAATTATTTGGTCTAAGGTTCGTGGGTTCAGATTTATTTGAATTAAGTATTCAGCTTAAGTTTACGTATCTTCTATCTAGTATCTTTTCTATCTCCGGTATTACTGTTGGTCACGTTTTTTGTTTCTTGTCGTAGTAACAGGAAGCTCGTTATTTTTAGAATTAGTAGTAGAGCATTGTATTAAGATACAAATTTTCTGTTAGACAAATATAAAGCTTACTTGCCCTAGAGTCTAATTGGATTTCTCCATTGTCAAAAGCATGTAATATTCAGCCAACGCAGTCTATTGACATCATGATCGAAATTTTAATACACCTATGTAGTAAGTATAATACACGGATGAATACTGCCTATCCAATTGTGTATGAAAATAACATTGTTCCTGATTGGAAATCCTTAGCAAATTATATTTCAGTTATACTTTCCTAGACTACAACGTAATTCTAGTGTACACATCCCTGGTTTTCTTCTCACCATGTCCATAAGTCGGTTGCTCTGTCCGACTTCTGTAATAAGGTGTGTTTATGCTATGTATGTTATTCCGAAACCTAATAGACTACTCTTTATTTTTTCGTTTTGTTATTCGTTTATATGTGCTTTTATTTCGTTTTATTTAAATTACGTAGTAAGCTAAAGCGTACGGATTTCGCGTAAGTATCTCTTTCAACAGCCATATCACTAACAGTCAGGTTTTCTATTTCCTGCCTAAGTACAGCAATGTTGGTTATTTTTGACGTAGGAGAACATTTTATTGAAACATGTGTTTTTTTATTGACAAATATGGAGCTTGATTGCCCTGAAATCTAATTGGTTTTCTTCCCTGTCAAAAGAATGTACTATCCAGCCAATCTTATCTATTGACATCATGATCCTAAGTATTATACACCTATATAGTATGTATTATACACCAAAATATATTGCAAATGATATTTTGGATGGAAAAAAATAGGGTTTGGTTGGAAGATCTGAGTCTATCACTGCTTCGATATAGTTCGTTAGACTACAGCGCAATTATGGTTTGCACTCACCTGGTGTTTCTGCATTATGTTCTTTAATTGGTTGTTCTGCCTGATTCCTGCAATAGGGTGTTATTAGGGTATAATAAAGGGTATTATTCTATGTACTTTGTTCTAAAACCCAATATACTTCTCTGCTTACACTCTTAGTAAATAAAATATTTGTTAATAGACAGTGTAAGTGGTCGAGTATATTTGGTTATGCGGTTGTAGGTGTTTTAGTTATATTTTACTTTTATTTCGTAACGCTCGAGCGTACGGGTGTTCCGTTATCTGTTTCATCAGTTGTAATACTAATGGTCACGTTTCATTGTTGTGCCTGTATCTATTAGCCAGATAAGACGTGCGGAAAAAACAGACAATCCTGGGGGGCTGTGAAAAAGCAGCTTCAACTACAATCGGTTGTTTTCGGCAATGTTTGACGATGCTGGGAGGTTGGGTGAAAGGATTTGTCTTAAGTATTACCAATAATCACGTTTTATAGTTGTGCCTCCATCTATTAGCCAAATAAGACATGTATGCGAACCATGATTGCGCTGTAGTCTAGCATACCATATCTAGTCCTTGACACACACCTTGTTTTTTTTTTCATCATGTGCATGAATTGGTTGCTTTGCCCGATTCCTGCAATAGGGTGATATTAGGATGTAATATAAGGTATTATTCCATGTACTTTATTCTGAAACCAAATACACTTCTCTGCTAACACTCTTAGAAAATAAATGATATTTCAATACATGGTGTGAGCGGGTGAGTCCATTTGGTTATTTGGTTGTAGGTGCTTAAGTTATATTTTATTTTTATTTCGTATTGAGATCAAGCGTGCGACTGTTCCATTATCTTTTGTATCAGTTGCATTACTTATGGTCTCGTTTTATTGTTGTGCCTCTATCTATTAGCCAAATAAGACGTGCGGGAACAACACAAAATCCCGAGGGGCTGTGAAGAATCGGCTTCAGCTGCAATTGGTTATTTTCCGCAATGTTGGACGATTTTAGGGGGGGTAGGGTGAATGGTTTCGTCTGTTTTCGGGAGACTTCGGCGAGAATATTTATTTCGGGTAACGTCCGCCATATTCGGATATGGTTAAAGTTTGGGGCAGCAGTGGGGGGGAAGAAATATATTAGACTCAATTAAATTTTATGTCTTTGGGGATTGTTAGGTAAGTAAGGGATAACCTCACGAAAATAGGGGGCACGGGGAAAACTGAAAAAGGGCGAGGGGGCGTGGATTGGAGAGGGGGTAGGTGGTAGATCGGACTTACTATAGAAAATCAATAAAAATTAGCATATTTTTACCTTATTTTTACATTAATTTCAAACACGTGAAAAAACGTGAGGGGGGCATGAGGGGGCTGTTACTTACGATCCACACGAATTAACTATATGATATAGTTAGGTGTGTATATACATATATATATATATATATATATATATATATATATATATTATAGAATCAATATTTTGGTAGTACGAGCTACTTTTTTTATACTTTCATTTTATTTTTTTGTTCTTTGTTTAACATAATGTTAATCTTAAAACATGTAGAAGGGAGAAATCGAAATGAAACCAAATTATTAATTCATATGCATGAATTTATAATTAAGTTGTTTGTGTGTGTGTGTGTATTGTAGAATAGGTTATGAGGTGATGATGGAGCTGAGATGGAGGTGGAGGCGGAGCTGTGGGGACCTGGTGGGGAGCTGAGGGGGAGCATGGGCAGTGAATTAAAAAAAATCGAGTTATAAATCAATTAAAAATTAACGAATAAATACGTAATTTGAAGGGGAGCTTTGGGGAGCCATGGGTGAGCTGAAGGGAAGCGGGGGGAGCTGGGACTAACTTTTTTTCATACAACTATATGATATAGGAAGATATATACATACATGTTCCTACCCAAGCAGAAATCTTAGGGAAGCAGTTAGTAGGGCCTACTTTGGCTGCCTCTCTAGCCAACTGAGGTCCTACGTTTGCAGCGTCAGGTGGCGTTAAGTAGGCCCTGAGTAGGCTGCTTTTATTGACGTAACCTAACCACAGTTTCAATTTATAAAGATAGCTATGTTTATATGAGAATGCACATTTCATCATAATTAAAAAAGTCTCACTTCATATTAAACAAATATTATTTTATTTCTTTACAAAAATTTTTAATCGCAGAACCTTTTTACACAGCATTGTTGATCACATGTTCTTTTTAACTTAAAGATAATTTAAATGAAGCTTATGCATAAATATCATTTTATAAACACAGATTATGACTCATTCACGTTATCATTCGTTATATCTAAATTTTTATTCTCCTTATTATATCTAGCAGATCTCCCTTCTTCTCAATCCTTGCAATTTCGAAGAACGCAGCCCAGAGCTGTTAACATTAACTTTTTATCCAGTCTTTTATCTTTGGGTAGAAATTAATTGTAGGAATGCATGAAGGTATCTAAGAAAAAAATACAAAGTTACTAAAACTAATTTGGTCAATACTAATTGTTAATAATTACCTAAAAGTACAGGGTATAGTTTGGTTTCCTTAAAAACCAACTTCCCTGCCATTGCTTGTTGATGTGTGTAAAGTTGAAGGATTCCTTTTGATGAAAGTTTCTTTATAATGCGAGAAAGATTATCAAGCGCTTCAATACTGACATTAATAGTTGTTTCAATGTATTTTTCCTGAACGGAAAAAATAGAAGTTTTAATGAGTGTATGAATTTATTAAAATAAATAAAAAATACAAATTTACTTACTAAGTCCTGTTTTAAAGTACTGTTATGATTATCAAGTTCCAACTGAATAACTCTTTTTAATTGATCAGCAATTCCGAGATAAACAAACTCAAAAGTATCGTTTCGATCATTGGAATTGAATTTTTTTATTTTATTTTTCAAAACATGAGCTATTTTTGACAATGTCTCTGCTGTAAAAGGAAGTTCCGGGTGAAATTTTTTAAACTGTTGTAGCAATGAATTAATTTTTGAAAGTTAAACCTTGTTTTCTACAGCCTATTCCCTTAGTTCATCCGACAAGTTGAAAGATTGTAGGCTTGCTTTATTTTTTGGAACATTTGGCTTAATATTAATATTTTCACACCTATCACTTTCAATCTTTATTAGCTCATTTAAGTTAGAAGTATCGTAAATTTCTTCCAAAGAGCAGTAAGCACCTTCATCAAAAACACAACTTGTACTTGGCTCATTAAGTATTTTGGAGTCATGACACATTTTTTCCTCGTCAATTTTGAGCCGTTTGTTAAACCGATACTTTGAGGAACTTTGTGATTTAAAGGATACTTGTTGATTATTTGAACAAGACTCAATGGAAAAAGATTATATGTATAATTTTACGCTGCACTAGCAGATATAACTGTATACATGTCGCATTTCTGCTCGGGTATTTCAATATTTGTACGATCAAAAATAATTCTTTTCCTCCCTCGCTCCACCCTGCTCCCCTACATCTCCTCCATAGCTTCCTCTTAAATCACGTAGTTATTCGTTCATTTATACGTGATTTTGAACCCATGTTGGGTTAGCTCCCCCCCTGCTGCCCCATACAGTGGGAAATAAGTACTTTTTTGGTTCAAAATTACCTAGAGGCCACAATTTTTGACCGCTTTGGATTTTATTTTTTTTATTTTTAAGGTCAAATGATTTATAAGATATCTGCCGGATTTTTATTTTTCGTTTTTGTATATATCTGACCTAACCTCTAATGTTAAAAATGAGAAAAACCTGCTAAATTACACATCAATATCAATAGATAAGGCTCTTTTTACGGGATGAAATTGGACAATTCCAATTTTATAATACATTTTAAGATAGTTTATGACAAATGCATTATCATAATAATGGAATTTAAGATGGCGGATCCAATATGGCGGACCGTAATCTGATAAAGTTCCCAAATCTCAAGAAAAATTCACATTTCTGGGTTTTTAAGGTCGCTGATTACGAATCCGAGATCACAATTTAAAAATCCAATATGGCGGTTCTAATATGGTTGACTAAAATCTGATAAAGTGCCCATATTTCGACAAACATTCATTCTCGGTGGTTTCTGAGGTTGCTGATTATGAATAAGGGATCATAATTTGCAAATTTCAAATGGCCAATTGAATATGACAGACCGAATTCTAATAATGTGCCAAAATATCGACCAGAATTCATACTTAGTAGTTTTCGACGTCGCTGATTACAAATCCGGGATTACAATTCGCAAATTCAAAATGGCGGACATGAAAATGGCAGACCAAAATGTTAAAAGTGTCCAAATCTATGGAAAAAAACCCACAATTGGGGGTTTATGGGGTCGCTCATAACAAATATGTTATTGATTTTCCAAAATTCAAAACGGCGGACACTAATATGGTGGACCAAAATGTTTAAAGTGTCCAAATCTACGAAAAAAATTATAATTTAGGGTTTTTCAGTCACTCATAGAGCTTACAAAAGTGTCTCCGCAGTAGCTGATTTAATCGGCTTGATCATCGATATATTAATCAGTGCAGTTTAATTCACATTATGCCCTACCTAGTAAATACGAAACTTCAATCTTATTTTTACTGCCCTCACAAAAGTAATAATGTAACTTATTGCACAAAAAGTTCCGTCCATATATACTTATCATAATACCTAAGCATTATCTGAAGTAATTTATCTATAAATCAATTTTTTTTTATATTACCGATTCACTTAACCACTGAGTTATAACCATACATCTATTTATACTTATATTATTATTTAAAATTGTAGATAGATAATTAGCTTAATTTATATTATTTGTGAGCAATTTCTATTTTGTATACCTGTTTATTTTGTGCAATTACTTTTCACGGAGTCCCTATTTTGAATGTACATTACCAATAAGAGTATTTTTTGTACTAATAAGAGACATTCTTCACTTTATTGCCTTAGGTATGTAAATAGCTATTTTGAGTGTTTGAAATGAGAATACATCATTATGAAACTGTGTGTGTATGTGTGTGTGTGTGTGTGTGTGTGTGTGTGTGTGTGTGTGTGTGTGTAGAGGCGTGTATGTGTGTGTGTGTGTGCGCGTGTATGTGTGCATGTAATCAGTCGTGTCTCAGAAACCCTCCGACTGACTTTAAAAATTCAGGGCTTAGAACGTTTGGTTACATACCTTCGTAGGGGCTGGGAAAAAGTCAATTTTATACTTTATCATGTTTGAAATGCCGATTTCCATGTCAAAAAAGCGATTTTTAGCTGTTTTTATGTGAAAAAATTGTACTTTGATTTTATATCTCGTATATCTCATAGAGAATTAAAAATATTTAATTTTTGATTTTCCATTATCTTTCTACAATATGTAATTTATTTTTTTTTTTTAATTACTAAATTTATTTGCGAAATCAGCTATTTCTCATGAAACAATCGACAGATTTCGATGATCTGCAGCTTAAAATTTTTGCTTCTATATCTACATAGAAACTCGTATACTAACTAAAAGCTTTGTACCTTCTAAAATTAAAAATTTTACTTCCACAATCGTTTTATCTGATGCATTGTAGAAATAATTTTACTTTCCATTTTAAATCATCTCTGTAAGTTATCATGTTACTATTTATTAAAAAATACTAAATTGGTTTTCAAACATGACTTACATCTTGGGATTACGTAGACAGATATTAATGATCCAGAGATTTAAATGTTTTTCCATGTTTTTATAATAGCTCTGGTAAACGATGTAAGTTCATATCTTATTAAGATTGTTATATCGATTGTTGATATCCAATGAGAGGTCTTTCGCTTATTTTAGGGTGAACATTTCTTAATTTGATTTTTTAAATAGATTTATTGTTTTGGTGATTGTAATAGCTTCATTTTTAATATTTAATCATTTTTTTCCGTTAAATAGTTCCTTCTTCATTGAAGAAATACTACATTTTTTTAAAATCATTTATATCTTAGGAACTTGTTAACATTATTATAACCTAGCGCTTGAAATGCTTGTTATTCCATTCCGATAGCGGCGTCGAAAAATGTTTTGATTTTCGTACTGTGTTAAAGTTGTTATAACGATTATTTATTGATCGTCAAAAACTGGTTTTATTTATTATTTTAAGAAAAAAATTATATTATGAAAAATGTAGATGTAATACAGCTAATTTTACATTCTAAATTATTCTTTGTGCTTGTGGGCAAAAGCAACTGCTTCTTTGCCAAAGCGGTACCTAATATTACATTTGCACTGTAGCTCAAAGTAAAAAAGTCTATGATAACGTCTGGCTTTTGACTAAAATACATGGACGATCCCCAAATTTTTTTATATTACTAGTCCGGATATTTTTATCGTAAAAAAATGAAAATTTGATTTTATAAATAGTTTTTATTGTAAGGCTACACGTTTACGGTGATGTTCGATGGAATTCGTATGTTTTAAATAAATTTTGAGATGTGAATCAAGATGCTATCGATCATTAAAGGGTTTAAATAATCAATCTGAGCATTTTTAATATAACATTATAATAATGAGCACTAAACTTATAAACGTTAACATTGAATAATGTGTTTTCAGTTGAATCAAAGTTTTATTAGACAATCTTTAAAGCCCCTTTTATTATGTGTATTTAGCTAAGTATCAAAACGGCTCTGGAAATTTACTTAAAAGCCAAAACCGCTCTAGGCATTCAGCTGAACTAACCAATCCATGACTCATAAAAAATCAAAAAAATTCAGAAGAGACGTTAGGAAGTATTTGAGAATACATAGGATAATTGATTCAGTTACGATTGACTGTATGAAAAAACCCCTAAATGACATAAAATAGACTAAATGTCAGAAACAATTAAGAAAAAAAATTTCCTTACCTGAGCAAACGTAAATAAATATTCTAAATTAATATTCGTAATCTTGAAAATATAATGACGTAAGGGGTGACGTCAACCTTTAAAGTTAATGGTATTTGTTAGTATTTACGTAAAATTTAAAAGTGGGCCGAAACAGGTGTTTTTTCTATAAATAAAATATCTTCGAAACGAATTGACCAATCCTAATTCTTTTAAGAGCTTGCAGCTGATATAATAGAGAATATGGGAAAAGTGGTCCGAAGTTAAAATATTTTATTCAAGGTGGTCAAAACGACTCTTAAAGTTGATAAAATCATAAATAATTTACCGTTAATTAAAATTTGTTCCTATAGTCTTATAAAAGAATTCAAAATTACGAGGTAAGTTAAAGAATATATCAAAATAAATACAATAATTGACTAAGGTATGGTTGAAGGCTTAAAACTACCCTTCAAAAAGCTAAAAATAGATAAAATCTCCGAAAATTTCAATAAATGTTTTTTTTTGTTACCTAAGTACACTAAATATGTATAGTATAAATAATTATACAAATTTTTAAAGATATACTGACGTAAGTGGTGGAAATAACTCTTAACAATGATACAAAAGTCAGAATTCTCTGTAATTTGCAATGTCTATATACTTACTTACTAGAATGAAAAATGACGTGATATTTCAATACTTTTCAAATCGATGCACAATCATCAATTTCAGTCTATTATTTGGGCTTTAAGCTACCGCTTAAAATAAGAAAACGAATAAATTCAATTAAATTCACATTGATACAAACAATTTTTCAAAATTTATCTTACAGAAAGTGTATGTTATGTATGATTTGTAACTGCTCGATAAAAGGACGTTAACGTTGAGACTCTAAATGAAGTTATGAGAATTTAAAGAATGGCTTTTTATTGCAATAATTCCTAATATAAATCCTGATCTATAAGTTAATTTTAACGTTAATAGCAGTTTAAACAAATGCAGAATCAGTGATGTTTGTATTCTGTGTTTGAAATTTTCATGCATAAAATAAAATTGAAGTAAAACGTGTGAACTTTCTGTCAGAAAAATAATAAGTTATGTAATTGAAAACACTAAATGTATGAATTAGATGGATAAAAAAAAGAAGATAGATGTGTTTGTAGGCATTGCTTTTAATAATCGTATGATAATAGTAAGAGGTATTATTTACAAAAAATGTTTTGTTAAGAATAACAGCTACTTTCTTCTTGTGCTAAGGAAACTTAGGTATTGTTTTTACATGGATTTTTTTACATAATCATAATTCAATTAAAACATTGTTTGATGAGTTGCAGACCTAATGGTATGCATGTAAAAAGCTTTATTCGAACTTATCTTAATGAGACATAAGTTACCCTTTACTTATTTATGTAAAAAATTACTTTTGAATAAGAGATTTTTAATCTTCTGATACCAATAAATTTTAATCTATGGAGAATTATTTGTAATTTTATCAACTCTAACAGTTGTTTTCACCACCTTAAGTAAAATATTAAAACTTTGGACCACTTTTCCTATATTCTGTATTGTATAAGCTTGAAACTCTAAAAAGAATCGTTAGGATTGGTCAATTCGTTTTGAAGAGATTTTATTTGTGGATAAAAATCCCGTTTCGGCCCGATTTTAAATTTTAAGTAAATATTATCTAATTTTATTAACTTTAAGTGTTGACGTCACCTCTTGCGTCATTATATTTTCAAAATTACAAATAATAATTTGTAACATTTATTTACGTTTGCTTAGGTGAGAAAATTTTATTTTTATATTTTTTCTGACATCAAGTATATTTTATGTCATTTAAGGGGAGCTTTATTCCCTCAAACGGAACTGAATCAATTATTCTATGTATTCTCAAATACTTCCTAACGTCTCTATTTAATTTTTTTGATTTTTTATGAGTCATGGAAAAATTTTTACTTTTCATTAAGTTCTTGAAATTATGTATATTATTTTATAATGTTTATTTACGGTTTGCCATTTAAAGAAAACAATTTTTTATACATATTTTCACGTATTTATTCTGTTTTATCTCATTCAAGGGTAGTTTCATCCCTGTAAGATTTAACTAAATCATTTATTTCATCTATTTTGATATACTTTTTAACTTTTCCATTAAAGATTTTGTATGATTATAAAAAAAAATTTTCTAATTTTTTTAACTTTGAAGATTGTATTTACCCTCTTGAGTAAAATATTGAAACTCAGGACCACTTATCCTATATTCTGTATTTATTCGAAAGCTGGACTGTATAAAAATAAATGGGTCGGCCAGACAGGTAATTAAGAGAAAAGGAGCTGAAGGAGTTCTCAATGAACGAGAGGCACAAAAATGATGAGATACACAACACACGCGTTTTAAATTAACATTAACAATTTATTGTTGAGTCAGTGTATGTTTTATAACAATAAACAAAAATATAACGAGAACGA
>JAPYYV010014137.1:0-11366 GCA_030522625.1 Copidosoma aretas
GGATACACGTGGGCAGAAAGTGTCAGGCCAAAACTGATCTCATCCATCTGCGTCGATCATACGCACCGCTACTTCCTTCCCTTGCGTACAGTCCCGACGCTACTATGTACGTGTACGCTATAGGCTGACCGGATGGCGCTGCAATCAATTTCAAACGCGTTTGCTCTCCAGCACTGAAATTTTCCCTTCCGATCGCCAATGCCCGCGAGGCTGCCTGAACCACGTAGGTTTTTTTCGTTCGGAGCTTGGTCAAAGCGGTCGAGAGCGCGTGAAAAGGGAGACACGAAAGAAAAAGCATTTTCTCAGCCACTAGGTGCTGTATAGTAGTCGATAACGTTTTAATTATGTTTTAAAATATTTAAATTTAATCAATCTAGATTCATGCGTACCTGACTTTATTTTTTACATCAAATTATCGCATTGTCTGACCAAACCGCGACTATACTACTTAATATATTGAAAAACCTTTTGTACATGGGTAAAGTTTGACTGACCGATTTCAGCTCTTTCAGTAAAATTTCTTGCATGCTTCCACTACGACAGCTTACACAGCCTCTACACGTTGCGATACATCCAAAGTTTATCATACGCACAGGACACTCAAAACCGTTCCGGTGACACGATGGAATGATTCGTCGTAGTCGAAGGGAAGGCGTTATTTATGTCGGGAATCATTCGCGAGCGTACATATAATATATGTGCCATATGCATATAAATATATCTATGTAATCCCCTAGATATGCATACGCCACACACATGCGGCAATCAAATGGTTCATCACGATGAAGCATTGACGGGCAGTAGAAACGGCAACGGCACGGCCAGACAGATTAATGTCGCCGTGGGTCTGGTGTACGCTCGTTACCATCAATTTCGACAGTTCAACGCAGTAGTGAGACAAAAATGAAATTTTGAATACTGTGTTGTCATGAAAACCGTTTCAAAACACCGAGCACAATATTCAGCTATTTTTTTTCTAATTTCTGCACATTATGCCATGTCAAACCTCCACTCAGAGGTTCGAATGTATTTTCAATTCATTTGTTTTAATCTTGTTGCATTTGGTGCACGACTAATGACCTCTGAAGCCTCAAACAAATGTATCGATCGACAGATAAGCTTATTAAGAATACAGTTAGCAAGTCGAGCATACAATCATACGTGGAACGAGACATTCATAAATCCCCATACTCGTAACCAACACATGCGTATACGAAATAATATATCAGCGTGAAAGGGCACCCGGCATGAGATTTATCGACGTAAAACAAACCAACTTTTGCCGCCCGATTCATCCAGTATTAGACAGCTCAACGCGTGCCCGTGAAGCGAGCGGATTATTTCACCGCCCCCTTTCACGCGCGTTAACTTTCGAAAGTTTTAATTTACAAATTCCGCGCGCACCAGATTGAGCCGAAAATGTTTCACGCGCCTGCAACCGTTGCTTGTTGTACTCACTCTCGTTCTAGAACTCGTTACTGCGCATTTCATGCGTTTGCGTGCATGCCAGAGTTGTGCGTTTGAGGGTGGAGGGAGGGGATGAATTGTTTGCAGGCTTCGTGGATTTTTCATCGTTTTTTCAAAGCTATGGGAACCAGCTGACTTAAAGGGCTTTCAAAGGTAAAAAAATACGGGTTTAGTGTGAAAGCCAATTAAAAATAGACGTAGACGGGTATACGAAGAAAAACAGACACAAAAAATGGGAAGGGCCTGAAAGACAGAGACAAGAAGAAAAAAAATAGAATGACTTGAGTATTGAAACAGAGGTATAGGCATACGTACACTAAGGGGACATATATTCGCGAACTGGATGAACGTCGCTGAGTGTCACTGCACGTGTTAAAGTAAGTAAGGTTAGGTGCGAGCAGCTGTACAATACCTGCTTCAGTGACACTCAACACGCAGAGTTGCTACTCCGGCATACCATCTCAACATTCGATCACCTCACGGCGCCCGAAATTTTTGATTGCTTGCAGGCTGGGCGATATCCCAGATCGAGAGGGACTGGAAGTACCGGCTGTCGATATACTACGCGAAAACCCAGGATTCGGGCGTCTACACCTGCACGACACCTCGAGGTCTCACGAACTCCATCAAGGTGCACGTTGCCGGTAAGTATACGCACACGTGCATCTTTTTTTAGCATATGAATTTTCGTACACCCGTGCCTACTTAACCGCACTGGTGAACGGCAGCCCACTGTTTAGAACAGAGCCCATATCATACAACCACATCCTAGCATCAAACAACACACGCATTCCTGCCAAAATATCTCCCATCCGCTTGCTTCTCGTTGGTTGGCTCGGCGTATATGCGGTCAACGCGCGTACCCACCTGTTCAAAGGCAGGAAATGTAGAAGGCGCTTTGCGTCGGGTGCAAAAATGTAATTTAAATTCTCGTCCAGGCTGTGGGCTAGAGATTACGAAACGAGCTAGTTCTCTTCTGCAGAGTTACGTAAATACTAGTAATGGAAGTTAACCGTCTCATTTTTTAACTTAACTATGGAGTCGAGCCAAACCGTGATGAGTGAAAATATTCTGTAATCACTTTCTACAAGAAGATACAATTTTTTATCTCCACGTCGACTGCGCATGGGCCAATCGGTAACGAGTAGTTGAAAAACTAAATCTGTTCTAAGTTTCAGACGACTACTTTGCGATACAAAATTTAATACGGAATAGCCAAGTAAAGATTGATCAAATGATACACAAAAAATACTGATAAATAATAGAAAGGCGTTAGAATGAAGTCATTTTTTTTAATCGTATTTGAATGTATAAATTAAAAATAAATTTTTTAAAAAAAAAAAAAAAAAACTACTAAAAGATGTAACATTGCTATTGAAACTTGAATTAATCGACGTGAAGGATAATGAACGCAGAACAAGTAAATAGTACGAGAATCCTCAAAATATTGGAGGACTTTTTGGCTTTTATGTTTTTAACTCAAGTCTTAGGCAAAAAAGAGTTCATTCACTAGCCCCACAGCAATAACTCACGTTCCAAACCCCGACGCAACGAGCGTCCAAAATTATTCGGTGAACTCGACCTATGGGATGTTTACATGATCTTCCTCGCACCCACGCGATCATTTCCATATAGCCAGAAACTGCTGTCAGTCGAGCTCTGCTGGTGTCATTCGGCCAATCGTACCTCCGAAATGCGACTCGACATGTCCTCCTCGAGCTCGAGAGATAAAAAGCTCAAATTCGCATGCGTCAAGTATATCGGGTGTACAAACGCTTGGTACACACACGTTGATGTATCAGTTTTTTTGTATTTATGAAACTCTCTGTGCGATGAAACATTTCTAAAAGGAAGGAAACGTATTCCAAACTATCTATCTTTGACAAAATTTAGATCTGGTATTCTTCACAGATTGTCCGCGAAATGAGATTTTTAGATTTGACGAAAAAAATGAAAACGAAACAAATTCATGAAAAAACCTAACATGCAGTTATCTACTTCGAAGTATTGAATTAAATAAACAAGAAGGACAACAGCGATATGAAAATCGTACGTTCTGGGAAAGATCGAATCCATCACTCGTTATAAAATACAAATACATCTAAAACGAAGAGCTCATTATTCAGATCGGTAGCTTGGCCTATAAATCAGCTACATTATAATTATAAAGTTTTGTCATCGTTTGCGTTTCACCTTTTGCTTTTAATTATTTCTGGTGGCCAAATGAACCTCGAAAAATTTCGAATCAGTTTCCCCTTTCACACACACAAAATCTTCCAATGACACACATACATAATTATACAATACACGGCCTCGTTTGGATTTTTATGGTGGTTTTAGAGAAAAAAAAGTTGTTATCCGCAATTAATTAATAAGAATCATGTGATTAAATAAACATTTACTTTTACAAATATTTAACAAGTGAAAGGTTACGTTTACTTATTCACACAAAAAGGTAAGTATTGATTTGTTCATGTAGTTCGATGTAACTTTTTACTTACGAATTATAACTATACATCAATTATTTTCTCGATTACCCAGTGGATAAAATCGATTATAGAATTAAAATTGGAAAAATAAGTTTCTAATATATACATTTTTTTTCTGTAACAACCCAAAGCATACCAAGAAGTATTGCGAGTTTGAATGATAGTTTTTTTTGAACCTATAAAATATTCTTCTTTTAAAAAATGTGGTGTTTATTTCACATATTCCAATAATTGACTCTAATATTTAGCCCTGAATAAATTTGCTTTAACAACCACTTCAATGTGCAAAAGACAGTTTTCAGTTTACTCGATGATATTGGAAGCGGAGGCAACTTCGTATATACCACGGATTGATAAACGACGCTCGTGCAAATATCGACACACCGAAACGGGAGATTTTTCCCCTCCAATTATTGGAGCTCTCAATTTGAGCTGCAGTTGCGACATCATTTTTTTATTTTTCACGATACGAAAGATCATACGAGCCCGGTCATGAAAGAGCAAGCGATGAACGATCTACTGCTACGGCTCGATTGTTTGTAAGCTGCTTGGATAAAATATTATTAAAAAATCTATGTATAGACATGGAAGGGACAAGGTGAAAAATCGCAGTGAGCTTGATAAGAATCGGGAAAGAAGCGAGGCCTTGGCTGCGCACACTATCGGATCCTCGCCCTTTAGTCGCGGAAATGAACTCTAGCTGGATCCAGGTCACCGCGTGGCTGTAGAAAATACTTCCTTCCCTCGCCAACCCAAAACCCCAAAACCGACCGAAGTAAATCACTATCCCCTGCTCGAACTACATCTTAAATAGAGCCACGTGTAAATACAGCTGTACGAAATTCCTAGGGAAAAAAGAGGGAAAGAAAGGAGAAAGTGCGCACGGGATTGAATGAGTTTCAAGCGAAAAATCCCGACTTTTGTTTCAGACGTGCACTGTCCGCAGCTGAGGGAGCCGGAGCCGCCTCTGATTGCGAAAATAGAAGGTCCGCGGCTCGGTGAGGTCGCGACGTTCGAGTGTCCGTACGGTCACCGGCTCGAGGGTGTATCGAGAATCACGTGCCAATACAACGGTGAGTTTCTCGTTACATCGAATACACCAGATCTCCTTTGATCATCTTTATTTTTCATTCTAAAAAAAAAAAGGTTTAATTTCAACGAAAAACACTTTTTCCCTACTACCCCTAGAGCTCTGCGGGAGCGACAAGAATAATTCGCGCTCGAAATTGTTCTTCCAGGCAAATGGTCGGGGGACATGCCGCGCTGCAAAGCGATCATATGCCCGGCCATCCAGCCCGCGGACGCCAAGCTCCAGCTGCTCGAGCACAACAATAGCTACGGCGGCAGGGCGATCTTCACTTGCATGTGGGGCGAAAGGCTCGACGGTCCCCAGAGTATAAAGTGCACGAGCAACGGCACCTGGAGCGGACCGATACCGACGTGTTTCGGTAAGTAGAATTTTCTTCGCCAAGTTTTTGCTCCGCAGTCGCGAAGTTGTTTTCGATTTGACAATTTTGATCGGTTTTGCGAGGAATGAATTATACTGCGACAGTGTTGATATCGAAAAATTTAGCTCTGGGCCGAAATTGTAACGAGTCGTGCTATGCTATGCTTGTTACTCCAAACACCCACCCGAGGCTCAGAAAAAAATACCCCTCTCAAACGTACGAAAACGAGGAGAAAAAAATTGCAGGACAAATTCAATCCCAACCTCCTTTTACGTTTCGATTCATTCAAAGACGATCTCGGAATCCTCGGCTCTATCTTCCCCGCCACATAATATCATCAAGTCGAAAAAGTCGGGAAAACGGATAAGAAGACTCCGCTGAAAATTGGTTCGTTACATACAGGTGTGCAGCCCGGCTGCCGCGTAACTTTGAAGTTACGGGCCAAGTGGCGACTCGTACAGGATGGGGACAGAACTTCGACTACCTGTACTATATGTAGGGAAATATAGCAACTACCGGCTCTCGG
This sequence comes from Copidosoma aretas, assembly GCA_030522625.1. Classification (NCBI taxonomy): domain Eukaryota; kingdom Metazoa; phylum Arthropoda; class Insecta; order Hymenoptera; family Encyrtidae; genus Copidosoma; species Copidosoma aretas. Next base: position 5,931 of record JAPYYV010014137.1, read on the forward strand.
CCCATATTGAAAGTTTGCAGCTATTCGGCTTCCCGCGTCTCGCGTAATGTGTTGAACTTTGCGGGAAAGTTGTAAGGAACCGTAACTGCAATTAGGTTTACAGGGACAATCAAATCTCACGAGTAATTTATGACTTTCCAAAACAATCGACATTCGTATGTATACCTCTATACGACGATCCGTTGTTTGATTAAATTTTGAAAGTTTCATCGAAACGTTTAAAAATTGGCCTGTTTAGTACGTAGATACCAAAAGTGCACACAAAATCATAGCTCCAGGATTAACAGAAATCAATTCTCTTTTTCTTTTTATTGCATTGGTTTTTTTTTTTTTTTTTTGTATACAGGGACGATATTTTTTTCATACGGACCTGCTCCGACAGAAAAAAGCTCGCGCACCGTTTTTACGAGCGTTCACGGATATCGTCTACACGCCCGAGAGGAAAAACTACGATTCCGTACGTCGTCGATAAAATGCATTACTGTCATGTGCAAGTCACTCGCTCAATACAATATATAAGACGATCGAATCGAAGCCGAGAGTGAGAGAAGATAGTTGCTCCGGAGGTACGAAATAAAACTCGAGGAGCTAAAACTCTTTGACATATGCGTGTGGGCGGGTATGCGAGAGTGAGCGCGTCTGCCAAAGCTCGGATCTCGAAAGGTCACTGACTGTTCAACGAAGCGTCGATTTCAGACGCCCAGAGAAAAAAAAAGGATAGAGGAGAAACACATTACCTTTTTCGGTGTAATTAAATGCTGCAAGAGAGCTCTATAACCCTTTGTGTCTGGGTTTTAGCATCTGCTGTAGCGCGTCCAGAAAAGCCACTTGGCTCGGACGTCGTCACGCTTCCTTTATTTGAATCCGAGTTGGTAGCTGCATTATGATTTCATGAGTGCCGAGATGGTGCGGGCTAGAACAAAGAGATTCGCCGTGATGTCGGAACGTCGTTATTTTAATTTGCGTCTCTGCGTTTGTAGATTTTGGGATGGCTGTGTTGACTTTGGTTGGGTATTCTCATTGTGTTTCTATTTGTTATTTCTTATTTTGAATGAAAAAAATCTCAAGTTTTTGGTACAATCGGAACAATGTCAATTAAAACCGGTGTCAAAATAATTAAAAAATTTTAATGGATGTAGACATGTCCCATACATCTTTTCACATCACACCCACAGAGCTCACATTTATAATTTTTAGATCACCATGCAAGATAGAACTATACATAGAAACATTCTTGCCTGAGCTCGTTCCTTGTGTCAAACAAATATTTGCTACCAGAACTATACACATCCCAGTTAATATCGGCTGCAAACAAAAAACTCCTCGAAGGGTTTCCAACAAAAGCTGCTCGTCTCCATAAACAGAGGTGCAGAGCTTTTTACATCGTCCCCTGGTCCTTTGGATCACAAAAAGAAGGGAACATAAGAGCCGAGGTAATTACAAATAACAGTGGCTCAATTTTCCACCTGCCCTTGGGTATAAGAGGTCCCCGTCATGTTTTTTTTCCACCCCCTTTTCCATCCCTGTCTTGGGGGAGGGTAAAAAATCGAGGTTCGTGTCCGACACGGGGAGGGTCGTGATCTCTGGCTCCAGTGTCTTTCGTGTGTTGGTAAGCGTATATGGCTCGCGAAGAGTAGAAAGGAAGAAAACTCATGGGTTGCACACCGGCTGGGGGGGGAGAATTCTAAAGGTAGCTTCCAAACTTCGTCGACGGTTTCTTTTGCTTTCCTATTCTCCCTATTTCTAATAAGAGTCACACGAACAGTGTACCCAAAATCTATGCCTAAATAGCAGAACAGCTCACAATCAGCAAGTGCGAAACCACTTACCATAAAAATAAGCTACTAACATCATTTTACTCGCCTGGACGGAAGCTTTTACCCGTAGTAACAAGTCGTACCGTACGTTTTCCGCAAAACAGTAAACACACGTAACTCGAGCAAACGATCCTCAACGCAGTAGCCAGTAAAGCTTTTCCAAAAAGTTTTGGCACCCACCTGTTTGTCGTATCTTTTCCCGACATCCAAACTTCCTCTCCATCTCCACCTCCAGTCTCTTTCCTCCCCTCGTTTTCAACTTTTATTTTCTTTCAACCCCTTTTGCTTACGCCCTTCGTTACTTTCTCTCTTTCGTTAGTGACGACAACGACAATCATCAGCCTCTCCTTCGGCAGTCTTTCCTTCGTTTCTCATTCGCGAGTGTACCTTTCCTCATATTTCTCTTCCTCACGTTTTCCCCAAGACTACTCGAGCTGGCCCCTATTTTTTTCCGGCTCTTCTTTTTCCTTTTTCTTGAAACTTTGAGCATCGGAGGCTGATTCGAGGGGAGGAAATTGCACGGCCACTCTACACAGAGGGTTAGAGGCAAAGCGTTTTCGCTTATAGAGACGGAAAACGGCCTCCTTCTTCTTGTATTATTCGAGCTCTTCTTACACCTAAGACGAAAGCAGAGCAAAGTCGTTACGAAATGGTATGGATGTTGGACACACGCCGAGAACGAGAGAAAGAGAACGAACTGCATCGTATGGAAAAGAAAGATACGATTACTTCCGACAAGATTGGGCATTGCTTATATTCGTTGTGAGTTTCATAGTGTTTTGAAATTTGAGATCAAGACCAAGACCAGGTTATCTATTTCTATCTACTCAGGCGATGTCAGGACATAATCAATAACTCACGCTGCCAGACTCTTATCAAAGACTTGGTGCTCTATATTTTGGTGTGATCTGAATCTCAACTGTAACGAATATCTTGTCAAATAATACATAAAAATATACATCAAGAACGCTTACTGCGATCCTCTGATAGAGCTTAGCTGAGTCATCTCCCGCGAAACCATTCGAATAATCATAATTTTAGCAGGGTTTTTTCATCTTCTATTCAAACACAGTACAGTTTTAATTTTTAATAATTCAATGGAAAACATTTCCATTTGCTCGACTGTTCGCAGAAATAACGTGTCCAACGCCCAAGACGCCGGAGAACGGGGAGCTGATGGACAACCAGCAGCAGCAGTGGTCGAGGCGGAAGGACCAGACGCACCGGGTGGGCTCGTTGGTGCGCTTCTCGTGCCTGACTGGCCATCAACTGGTGGGACCTGCCTCGGCGATCTGTACGGAGAACGGCACGTGGTCGCATCAGCCGCCAATCTGTAAGTGTCCCCCGTGACTGTACTGTACGTGGAAGTGTGTGTGATGAATTGACTAGCGTTAGATTGTCTGCTCCCGTGGTTAATGAAGGGCGTCTGGTAAGAAATTGTCCTGGGTCGACTGTCCGTGCCTAAAAAATACGGGAAACAAAAATGAGACTATCGTATGGGCTACTCTGTATATTTCAGTTGTATACATAATATACATCCCTGCAAACGGCAAACATTTTCAATAAAAAGCCGCAAAATCTTCCTCGTACGTATCGAAAATAACAGCCAAATCAACGAGAGTTCCACGATAGGCCGTAAAGCTCTTTCGTATAGGTATACAGAGCACGACTACATCTGTACGACTTTGTCCGCAAAACGAAGCTCCCAAAAAGCGAACGGACCGGACTACCAACGATTCCTCTTTTTTCATCAATTTCTGGCTGCAGTCCAAAACGGAAAAACAATATATATATATGTCTAAAACTCTACACTCCCCTGAAGCCACGAAAAATTATAAGTGAAAGAAAAACAACGTGTGCTGTGGAGTTCCTGGGATTATCAGTTGATGAAATTCTGTTCAGCAGTCTGCACGTATGTACGTGCCTTAATGCTGCAATTCCATTTTTCCTCGGTCCCTGAACAATTTACAGAAAATCATGAGATAGAGGAGGGAAACAAAATTTAAAACAAAGTTTTTCCGTGGTACAATCTTGAGACTCCAAATCCCGTATCGTGCAGGTAGCTTTTTCTAGCAAACACCCCACATGTATACTAAATCAAGTTGCGGAGAACAATTTTCTTTTTTCAATCGATTATATTCGAGATAGGAATGGAGAGTATGCCGTAGAGTGAACCGGATCGACTAAAACTTGCAGAAAACAATGATTCCCAGAAAAATAGTAGCCAATACATTTTTTGCCAAGCAAACACTTTTGTTTTCAATATTGTTCTCTCCTTTAGTATGCTTTTTTTTATAAAATTCGACATCCGCAAAAACTCGGGTGTTCTTGTTCCTTTTTGTGCACAGGTACAGTGTGCGAGATAGAAATAGGTTATCGCGATATAAGATCGGACTCGAGAAAGAGAGCCCAACGTACCAGGAGGAGCCGCGCGAAAGCAATATCCGGTCACCCTCACCCTCCCCTGCCCGTACAACTACGTCTTTCCAAAGATCCTCCGTCCCTTGCACTTGTGCCTCGCAGGCCCCATCCCATCGTCGAGTTATCGCTCGCGTGAGCAGAAGAGCGAAACAGAGAGAAAGAGACGTCCGGTGCAATCGACGCTCATACATCATTCCGTTGCCGTGTCCGTCCGTGTCTATCGTCTTTCTTCTTCCTCGTACTTCCAGGCACTAATTGCTTCGACGCAGGAACGAACATTGGCCGTTCCAGAGGAGGAGTCATTTACTCGAGCAAACGCAATTTCAATTTCCCGGTGCTACTACTATACGGGGAAAAGGGAAGAGATGAAGGTCCGGAGGTGCGGGTCTCTGATGAGGAATCGCTAGAGTCCATTAAATGTTTGAGTGTCTGTCTGCCTATATTACGCGGTGCGTGAGAGTCTGCCTGTTCTGTCTTTGAGATCGAGAAGCGAGTCCAGACACGTTTCTGAGGCTAATAATAATTTAGGTGGAAGTCGAGCAAACGATTATTATCATCATTATTTCAATTTAACTTTTCGGTCAGGCGAGTTTGATTAACTACGGGATGATGATTATGTACATATGTGTGGAGTGGACGATTCCACTATGAACAGTAAACGCTAAATGTATTAAAATCATTGTAAATAATTTCTGGAACCTGCTTTTTTTTTTAATGTTCCCAGGTGACGTGAGGTGCCCCTACCCGGGCGACCCATCCCACGGGCGCATAGCCCCACTGAAGTTCTGGTACAAAACGGGTGACACGATCCAGGTGACCTGCTCCCCGGGATACGTGACGCCACTCGAGCCAGTGCGCAAACCCACGTGTAGGGAAAACGGCTCGTGGAGTGATCCACCGCCTCCGTGTCGGTCCTACAGAGACGTGTGATGACGACGTCTTATGGGACTATCATGGGAGTTATTTTTCACAGTGATGACGTAAGGAGGATACGCCGAAGACAAACCAAAACTGAAAAATGTAAGCCGAAAATGAGAGGATATAATATATACGCGTACAAGGGCCTCTGGGCAGTGAAAAGGAGAGGAGGGAGGACGAAAAAATTTGGGGACGTTTGGTGAGGGGAGAGTATCCACGAGACGTGACCTGTTCGTCTGGTGTTGCTGCCGCCACCGCAGAACTGGGAGAAAACCAACAC
>JAPYYV010014141.1:0-12997 GCA_030522625.1 Copidosoma aretas
ATTCAACTAACGCCACCTGCCTTATGGGGGGATACTACAGCGGGGGGCCGTCAGATTTGGGCATCAAGAAAACGGCTGATCTGGCCTTCTATGCATGAAGTGATGCATATTCTATATTCTCTGTAAATACAATAGAATAAAGCTTGAATCATATTGCAGTTTATAAGATAAGATATTTCCTAACCTACCACACCCACTATGCCCATTCGACCCAATCTTTTACTATACTTTACTATGATTTCTGTTCGTACTTAAGCTGATTAGTCTGGGCCGGTAGGAGCATAAATACTAAATCGGCAGTGCTCCCAAATGTGACTGCGAAAGTAAGGTGAACATAGTAAACTACCTAATAATCTAGCAGTCACAATTTTGCGCCCTTTTGTATGTTCCGTAAGTTCGTGCCATGAGATTATGGCTAGACTTGTAGAGGACTCATGGAGTATATTAGACAAGTAAGTCGGGACTATTGGGGGGTCTCATCGGGTATTTTGAAGTATTTAGGGCGGAATTTTAGTGAGTTGCAGGGTACATGTGACAGAGTTTCGAAGTACCTTTAAAAAGCTTGTGGAGGACTATTGGGGGCTGTGTGGGAGACTCTTAGAGGACTTGAGGATACTTGTAGATGACTAGAGAAGAACTTTCAGGGTACTTTAAGAGTTCTTGTGGAGGACTTGCGGATGACTTTTGGGGGACTGACGCTGTAATTGCGGGGGACTTGTGAGATACTTTAAGAGTACTAAGGGAGGTCTTTTGGAGGACTTTAAAGGAACTTGTGAGATACTTGTGGAGGATTTTAAGAGGACTTATGGAGGACGATCGGGGGACTGAAAGGCTATGTGCAAAAGAATTTTGACGGACTTTCAGAGGACTTACGGGATACTTGTAGGGGACTTGTTAAGGACTTTCGTAATACTTGTGGAAGACTTGCTGATGACTTTTAGGGGACTCGTGCAGGGCTTTCAAGGGGCTTTAAGAGGACTTATGGAGGACTTTCGGAAGACTTAAAGGGTACTTGTGAGGAACTTGTGGGCGACTTTGAAGAGACTTGGTAGGGGACTATCGGGGGACTAGAAAGGAACTTGTGAAGGACTTGTCAAAGACTTCCAGAGGACTTACAAGATACTTATGAGGGACTTGATGAAGACATTAAGAGGACTTGTGGAGGTCTTTCGGGGGACTTGAAGAGGACTTTAAGGTGCCTTGTGAAGTACTTTCAGGTGATATAAAGGGAACTTTCAGGTGATTTGTAAAGGTCTATCGGGTGACTTTAAGGGAACTTTAAGGTCACTTGTGGAAGACTTTCTGAAGACTTTTAGAAGACTTTGAGGTAAATTGTGGAGGGCTTTCAGGGAACTTCTAGGAACGTTAAGGGGACTTATAAAAGACATTCAGGCGAATTTGAGGGTACTTGTAAAGGACTTTCAGGGTACTTCAAAGATACTTGTCGAGAACTTGTGGAAGGCTTGTAGAGTACTTTTAGGGGACTTTGTAAAGACTCGCAGAGGACTGTCAGGGGAGTTACGGGGTACTTGTGGGGGACTTTGAGGGTGCTTGTTGAGGACATCCGGAGGACTTTAAAAGGACTTGTAAAGGATATTTAGGAGACTTTAAGGGTACTTGTGGAGGACTTTTGGGGAACTTTAAGAGGACTTCTAGAAGACATTTGGGGCACTTTACGGGTACTTGTGGGGGACTTGGAGGGACTTACCGGGTTCTTGTGGGGGACTTTAAGTGGACTTGTGGAGGCATTTCGGGGGACTTACGGGGTACTTGTATAGGACTTTAAAGAGACTTGTGGATGATATTCAGGGGACTTTCAGGGAGCTTGTGAAGGAATTTCTGAGGTCTTTAAGGGTCCATGTTGGGGATTTGTGGAGGACTTGAGTAAGACTTTCAGGTGACCTTGAGGGTACTTGTGCTGGACTTTTGACTTTTGGACTTTTGACTTCTGGACTTTTTTGTGATGTACTTGTCGGAAATTTTAGGAGGACTTTGAGGGTACTTTTGGGGGACTTCTGGAGGGCTTTCGGGGGACTTACGGGATACTTGGCAGGGACTTTGGAAGACTTTATGGGGACTTGCGGAATACTTTTAAGAGCTTTGAGGGGACTTATGGAGGACTTTTAGGGGACTAACGGGGTACTTGTGGAATAATTGTGGTGTACTTTAAGGGAGCTTGTGGAGGACTTCCAGGTGACCTTAAGGGGCATCTGTGGCAGACTTTATGGGGACTTGTGGGGGCTTATGGGGATTTGTAGGAGCAGGTGGACCTAGAAGTGTACGTAAGATTTCTATTAGTATTTTTCAAAGGTTGTCTGTTATTGACAATCTTTATCGTTCTAATTTGTTTAGAATTTTATTAACCTTCTTTTTATAATTTCATTTTAATGTGTTAGTTTTTTTCAGACATTATTTCTTAAAAATAGGTACAGAAAAATACTCTTGACAATGGAAAGCCTGTAAATATTTATTATGTTATCACATATATCGTATAATAATATAGGTACAAAGAGAGTCACTTTTTTGGTGAGTAGTGTGCAGCGGTAATATACTCGCGTATTTTGTAAATTAAATACTTCCATTAAAATCCGTAACCCACCCATGAATATTCAAAATTTAAACCCTATTTGAGGATTAATTATTGCCGTTGCAGCACGGCATAATCCACCACCAAATGTGCCCTTTACTGCTGTGGAATACTGTAAGATGATATGGATGTTTGGTGAATGCAACATTAATGCTGCTGCGACAGCTCGTCTTTACGCCGAAAGCTTTTCGTACCGCCGTCATCTATATCCTAACGTTATGCGTAACGCATGTAAATGTCTTTACAATGACGGAAATTGTATGCTCCTAGCTGCACGTGGTGGTAACCACAGTGGGCAGATCGTCGGTGCTCCTTGGATATTACGCATGCACAGAGGAAGATCGGACACGTAGTATACGAAATATTGCCATGCTGTGGCAGTTTTCCTATTGAACGGTGCAGAAAATTCTTAAGGACAACCATTGGCACGTGTATCATTACACTAAAGTAAAAAATCTTCACGAACAAGATTATGCTGCGAGGTTAGGACACATACAGTTTTTTATATAAATTCTAGACTAGCGCAAGTGTTTCGAAGTTATAAATTGATAAACTTCAAAAGCAATTATTAGTTTTCTTATTTCCGTGCCGTGCTGATAAATCAATTTGCATGAAGTTATTTTAGGGAAACATAATCAACTATTCTGCTTCCTTTTATACGATACATTGGTAAATATGTTTTAACCGGATGGCGTTCTGCCAATAAATGCTGGGTCATATCGCAAATAATCTAAACTTTTACCAAAGGATCCTTTTTACGGATAAGTAGACCTTAATTTGGGACGAAACGTTCAACATCGAAAATAACCACTGCTGGGCTAAGTAAATCCTTACGTGGTGGCTGTACATAAGTACATCAGCTATCAAGTTAGATTATTGACAAACGAGTGGACTGGAATTATTGGGAATAAAGTGGTCTGTACTGAAGTTTTGATCTATATGAACGGTATTTTTAGTGAGGGGGGGGGGGGGGGGGGGGGGGGGGGGGGGGGGGGTTATGGGGTGTGTAAAGGAAATTTTTTGCAATATTTTGGGTAAATTGTTATAGACTTCTATAATACGTGTAAAGGACTTGTAGAAAATTTAATGGCGACGCATAAGGACTTTAATTAAAATTAGGCAGAAGTGGATGCAATTAGTCACAGGTGATTTAAGAATTACTTTTTTGAGATTCGATAATGACTAAATGTGGACTTGGAAAGGAATTGATTATGTATTGGGGTAAACTTAACAGGGAGTCGTAGGTAACTTCTAGGGGATTTTGAAGGTACTTGTGGGGTACTAAAAATGACTTGTAAGTTACTTATTGTTAGACAAAATTTCGATTATCTTGTTTGATACTTAGAATCAGACAAATATAACTACCGCACTACATCTACCCCCCCCCCCCTGGGCCCTGAACATATCGACAGAAAAATCCAAATTTTCTTGTTTTATATTTTTAATGCAAGATATACTTCTACAAAATTAACAGATTGGACCTAAGAAATTTAAACACCATTTGAATGCAGTAGACTATAGTTACTTTTTAAGAAACCGTCGGCCTGAGATTTTGGAAGATAGCCGCTCGACGGTGGAAATATGGTACCTGCACGATGGCGCACCGATGCACCCGTGATAAACATTCTTAACGAGATGTTTACTGGACGTCGGATCGAAAAAGGAGCTTATTCTACATCGTACTATTCCCATCTGACTATTGCCTTATCATAAATTCTTCAGAAATAACTATTTTATGTTACTATACCTATAACTCTACATTCAAATATTTTTCTCTATATTTTTTTCTTTATTTTAAGATTTTAAACTTTTTAGTTATCTCTTATTGCTTCACGATTTTAAGAATTTTTTGTGCGATTAACATATACAGGACAAGTACTTTGTTCCTTTCTAACTCTCAATCCTATCCTCAACTTTGTAACCATACGTTCCGAGGTCCTATTACCTAGCCTTCACGTTCTCCAGACCTTAATCCTCTGGACTACTTTCTGTGAGGTATGGTGAAGGATGTAAATTATAGGCATCCAGTTTATGCTATAGAAGATCTTGAGAAACGAATAAATGGCGTGTCTGATAGCGTAACACCAGAGATAGTTGACAAAACGACTGACAATTTTGTTCTAAGACTCCAATGTTGTTGTGACCATGATGGATCACATTTTAAACATTATTCATAATTTTGTACTTTTTTTATAGTTTTGTTCGTTCATAAATATATACTAGTTTGTTTATGATTGCATTATAAATGTAGTTAACCATTTCCAATCTTCGTTAAACTAACCCGCACTTTATACATAAAACCGATGAATAACACCATAAACATTTTACTGGCGTTGTCAATAAATGCTCGCATGATGTCCATAAGTTCACTACATCATCTGCGGGACGACGCCCCACCTACAACCATACAACATTACGTAACTACCATAAGTCTACCTTTATAGACCTGTAAAAGTTATTCTTAGAGTCCACAGCAAGTCCCCCCACAAACGCCATAAGTCCCCCAGGAGTCCCCGTAGATTCGATTAAAGACCCACACAAATCTTCCTTAGTCACTAGAAAGTCCCTCAAAAGTCCACCACAAGTCCCCATAAACTCCCACACAAGTCCGCCACAAGTACACTGTAAGTCCCCCAAAATACCTCCTAACTCCCTAGTTCTTTCCTACATACGGTTAAATACCGCATAAACTCCCTACAGCTATTTCCTGAGTTCTCTTAAATTTGCCATTAGTCTCGAAAAAGTACCCAGAAGGACTCACAAGCTTTCGTAGTCCTCTTCCCAGTTCTCAGGATCCTGGAAAGTTTTTCATAGGTATATCTAACGTTTACAAAAATCGAGGTAGTGGTATTTATAACACTCATATAATACAGGAGTAATAAAAGTTTATTAATTACTATATTATAAATACCACTGGACACATTTATTCATAATGAGAATTATGTAACACAAAAATTTACATTCTTTGGAAGTAATGTTTATGTATACTGATGATTATAGAAAATATATACTTGTACAAGAACAAATATTATTGCCTTTCAAGAATTGCTCATTTTGTTTGGATTTGTTAAGCACCAAAGCATTTTAGTTAACACAATATTCTAATCTTTGACGCTTAGCTTACCATCGGTTTTTTTTTATTGGAATCTGTTTGAAATACAAAATCGTATATTGATCACACATTATGAGATAACCTTTTATTACTCTGAAATAACATACCAAAGACGCAGTCATAGATATCTACCGGAATAGCTGGGCAACCACCTCTGATTCTAGTCGACATAGGTTTTAACTGATTTATTCCGATGATTGCTTTTATGAGTCCTCGGACAAAATTGGTGGCATCTTCAGCATGTCGTAGAATTTGTGTTAGTATTTTTTTCTCAATCAGGAGTGCATAAAATGGTTACAATTTAACCTAAAATACATAAAGATGTCGTTAAAGACCTTTGTTAGGCTCTTTTTTATGTGCTTGTTAACATACCAACTAAACATATTCATCTAAGTTTTCTACAAATCCCCTTAAGTCCCTTAAGACACGACTTGATCACCAATAACTACTTCTCAAGTTCCCATCCCCTCCTAAATTTTTGAAAGACATTAACAAGCGTCTTATAAATCCCCTTTAAGACTCCCGGAAGTCCCCCTGCATTTCCCAAAGACCCGATAAGTGTTTATAAATCTACCGCAACTCCCCTCTAAGTCCGATAAGTCCTTTAAAAGTACTCTATAAGTCCCCCGCAAGCCACCAATAAGTACTCTGAAACTCCCTGAAACTCCCGCTAGAGTCCCCTAAGGGAACTTTAGTGACTTACTGCAACTATACTTACTTGTTTGTCCTTTGTTTTTATAGAGAATTTCGTTTTGCTGTCTTCGTCATTATTTCCATCATATGTTGTAACTGCATCTTCTGCCAGCTTTTCTGACACTTATTATGTAAAAAATTTGATTTGTAAGTCTGATGGTCACGTGAACTGTAGCTATTCGCTCTGCGCAGAAATCTGAAACAGTACCACCTGCAGGAGAACAAATAGCGCTGCTGGATAACACAAGTAGTACATAGCCTCTTATGGGCTGTGGAGTTAATTTTTTTTTTGTGCAATTGTAATACATCTTCGAAACCTAAAATAAGGGTTTTCGGTTTCAATAGTTTGTTTTAAAGAGCAACAATTTTTGTTTAAACCTTTTTTTTTCAGTGTAAAAAAAAATTGTTCTCATATTCAAAACGAACTATTAAGACCAAAAACCCTTAGTTTAGATGACAAAGGTGTATTAAATTAGTAAAAAATAGTTATTAAAGTTCGCAGCCCATAAAAGGCTATGAACTCGTGTTATACAGCATCGCTATCCTTTCCCCCGCAGGTGACGCTCTTTCAGATTGCTGCACATAGCAAATACAAACTACTATGTATTACAACCCCCAGATATTCCTGGATCCCGCAAGACTTCTTCTACTTTAGATGTATTCTGCTCGTTTTCAGAAGCATCTCTCTCGACAGGCTTCATGTAAACTGTTATTATTTATTTGAAAATGAGATTAGAATAAATTGTAGCTTATTAACATTATCTGCAAAGATGATCCTAATCAAGTGGCACGACAGCTCTAGTTTGGTAAGTAGAATAATGCATTTGACAACAACTAATGCCCGTTTTGCGTAATTAAGCGGAACATTTGTTTAAAAAGATTTATTAGTACCTGTGTGATCTGCGTTTTGTGCAACCTGAATTAGTTCACAGTTAATTTCAAGTGCTACAAAAAAGATATGGAAATTAGTTTGAAATATTTTTATTTTGGTTATTCATAATTGCAAGATAATTATCAATTATAAATACCATCACGTGTTCCTAAGTCTTGTAAATCTTTACACACTTTTGATACATTATCTTTTTTCAATGAACCTGCCTCCGGAGACTTTAAAAACAGTGTTAAAATAAATATAAAGGGTTGTAAATTTTGACAGGTGTACATCATTATCCTACAGGGGACTGAAATTAAATATTACCGGCAGCTTTTTTGATTTGCCATACAGCAGATTTTTTAAGTAAATTATAAAAACATTTATAAGCAAAGAAATCAAGAATATTTACTATTAAATTAGTTACGTAGTTTGTGTTGACTTAAAATTTGCTTGCATCACTTTAATATGCAGATCTTGTAAATACGTTGAAGCTATTATATATTATTAGGGGAAAAAAAAATATAATAGCCATAATATAAGTGGAAGGTTTTTTTTGTTCTTCTCAACGTATTTTCATATTAGATAGTATTGGAAATCAACGAATTGACCCAGTGTAGTATGGTCTTAAGCACTCAACTACGGTGATCCTGTTTCGCAACACTACCATTTTCAATTTGCTTTAACCCTTCTTCAATCTCAATCGCCTTCTCCTTATAACGTACAGTGAACTTCAGGGACCAGTTAGAACCCTAAATCTAAATATCCTGCAAGTTACTTTCGTATGTGGTGAAATACCTCTCGATGTCAGCTAAAGCCATTTTAAATTCGCTCTAATCCGAAATTTACAATAGAGTACCTTTGAAATCGTGGCTCAATAATCGAACGGTAGGCTACCAATCGTCGTCGAGCAACTTCTCGTACTCCAGACCAACTAAGGCTTATTTGTCAAAGGGTTTATTCGGGCCATAAAGTTTGCAAAATATCTAAAGTGATGATTGTCACTTTACACTCGAGAGATTTGTAGCTTCCGACTCTGGTGTCCTCTTCTTCGAAGGCTCCATTTTTCCGATCTACGGTGTTGAAGGTACAGCGATTCAACAGAGATTGACGCTCGATTCTAGTCCTCGTATGAGATGTTGTTTGATGAAGAGAGGAGGTAAGAGATGTTTGGAGGTGGAAAGACTTGTTTGAGCACGAAAACTGCATCGAGAAAAGCGTTACTTGATACAAGCACGATCATGTATCACGCACTTTCAAAAATATTCAGAGGTAGGCTCGCAGAACGCTAACGTTTCTTATTCTTGGAATTCTCAACGCTGAAATATATTCATCTGCCGTTGTACTTTCAGGAATGTGTCGACTACAAATTATTAACGCACACATGGATTCGCTTATAATAATAAATTCAGAGAAATACATTTCATATCAATGACATTTTGCTGCAACCACTTTGTAAACATCTTACCAGAGAACTACCACTACGCGACACCAAACTCATAATTTTTTTATTACATTTCAATAAAAGGAAATGTCCGGCGATTTTATAGTTTTTTTCAAGTCATCGGATCACTTAGCGAGAAATTTTTGAAAACGTAATTTATGACTCATATAAAATGTAAACTTTAAACAGAGTATACCACACACGTTAAAAGATATACATTTTAACGGTTTTGCATTACAACGCAGTTTTTTACAATTTTTTCGAAGTCGATTTTTATGATCCGGTACGTAAGACTGAATACCATAGACATCGAAATAAAAGCTGTTAAAGTGTGTATCTACGTAAACAGTGACCCATTGCACACCTGGTTTTGTATGATTGTCAGTGTTCATGACTAGTGCAGTCGGTTTTGTCCACACCCGTGGGATCTGATCGGCTGGGAAAACACTGATGGTATGCGAGTTGATTTTCGACAAGATTTTTAGTATCTGTAGACTGTTCATGACAAATATCGGTTGATTTTGATGATCTCTTGTTGTTACTACGTTCACGGAGCCAAGATTTTAGTTTATGGGCATTGTTTAAGGCACACCGATGTTTTTGATAATCTGGTTTCAACGTGTGATGCATGCAATTAACATCTGATCATAAATTAATAAAAGACGGACAATCCACTTCGTATTCCAAATTTATTACTTCACAAATAGTGATTTTATGTAAATCATACCACTATTCACAACCTCTGACATAAATCTTGCGCGCGCTTCTTCCAATATCTTGCAATATTTTATAAATTGATTTCAAAGGTACTTCACCCTCAAAGTAGTCAAGTCCGTGATGACGCGTGGATAACCATGTGTGTTGTTGTTTCGCTTCCTTGGTCAATTTTTCTAAATCACATGGTGGTGTTACAATCCAATGCGAAGATAAATTATTGTTTTAACCTGCAACATCAACTTCTTTTGGTACTGCTACGTCTTTCTTCACTTAGAAATACTGAATATCTACAACAAGATGATCACGTATGTTTGATAATACCACTAGCAAGCGAATACAGTGACTAACTGGTGGAATTCAAGGGTAACGTATAAAGTACGTAAAGCTGACAGCGCCATCTAACCACCTTAGTCAACGATGATCTGACGTGACGCATCAATTTCGAGAATTTTATCGTACTCGGCATACGCGATACAGTTTACGGTCGTTGTCAATGCTTCGGCGATCCGAGCATCCAATCTAACGCTACCGTGTCTAATTAGGTTACAATGGGAGCATTCGTTGGCCGATAAATCCGGCGGTAAATTTGAAGCAAACAGACAGCATCCGTTTGGATAAGATTTGCTATTAATGTGGCTTCCTTCATTGAGGAAGTGAGCACCAGTGTCCAAAAACAGGGTGTGATAGAGATCACGCATAAATTATTTGTTTTGAAGTCTGGCTGCAACGGATTGGAAGGAACTTGAACACCATCGATGTACAAACAGAGAAAATGAATGTTGAAATAATGAACATTAAATGGATTTCTTGTGCGATCACCGTTATAGGCTTGATATTTTACAAAACCGACAATGATTCGATTTGGTACTTATCCGAAAATTATATTATCCAAAGTCTTGCCATAAATTCCACTGTGCATCATCATAGCTTGAACCTTAACCCACGTAAGTGGATGTTTCACCGTCTTTTTTGACAATGCCTTGGCGTGGGCAAGTAAAACGGATGGACTTATTTTGACACGTTAGACTAAAAGATTAGCTTCTTCGATGCGTACAGAAACTAAATCTGAGGTGTCCATGAGACAAAAAGCGTCGCGAGACCTTACCAAGCGCATTCTTTCCTCAACACAGTTGATGAATAGTTTTTTCTGGCTGTACACGTTACAATGAAGATGACCAATGAGATCGACTAACTTTTATGCAGATAATGACACACGTCGCTTTGCTAGTCCTATATTGGCATCCGCTACTTCGCCCATCTACGTTGCTGTATCGTCGTACCATGTATGCGTTCGTTAAATTCGATGAATTTTCACCGGGTCCGTAATTTATTAAAGTTTCCAGGTAAGCTTTGTAAGCATATGCGTTGTTTGGAGGTGATACTGGTTTCTGATTATAGAACACATCAACTTGATTGAACTACGAATGCATAAAATTATTTATTTGCCCCACTTTTGCAGCTAAGTCAGCATTTGGTTCTTCGTTTTCATCGAGATATAACTTGACACGGAGACTAATCATCGTATGCGCTAGATCAATGTATTCTTCGCCACTACCTGGTACGATGAATTCTGTCGGTGAGTCATCCGTTTGCGATAATATTGGTTTGTATTTTACCCAGTGCGATCCTTCGATGGTGGTCTGCGTCAGTATGATATGAAACAAAAGTAGTTTGGACTTTAAACACTCGCAAGAGTGGCTGTATAAGAAAGCCATCGTTTTATTTAACTGTCAAAAATGTCTCTAGCAGTCCTCTTTTTCTTCACCTTCCTTCTTTTCTTCTTTTTCCGCGATGCAACACTCGCCTCTGGTTTCATTTCCTTTTTGCGTTGATTGCAGGATTTTTATACTTTTTTTTTTTTACCTTTGGTCTTACGAAAACGAACACGCATCAACCGTACCGACTCACCAATCAATTGCGACTGGAATGACGTATCGAATTGCCCGACTTTATATCCCGAACCTTTCATGAACTTATACAACTTTTCCTCGGTTTTCCTCTTTAGTACATTTTCAGATTCTCTCACACGATCGTCAAATGTCTCTTTAAAAGGTATATTTCTAGTGGTAACATCAGACATCATGTTTATACCTGGTAAAACAGCTTCTTTACCAACAGCTCTGACACCTCTTTTGATAAGTGATAAGACTTATCGAAATACACCAGCAAGGAACGATATGTTGCCTCGATGTCGTGCTAAGACTTCTATTGCCACCACATTGTAGAATAAAGAAGTCGTCGTAGAGATCCACGGTTTTGAATCGAGTCGTTTAAAATAAAGCGTCACTATTAAAGTTCTAAAATCAAATTGTATGAGTTTACTAAATTAGTTCCTTATATCAATTTTAATAATGTGGAACGAATTGAATAACAATGGTATATGCATGGGAGGTGAGAAAATTTTATTTTTCGTACTACCATACGCGTAACCTTGAAAATCCGACGACACTGCTCGCAATAATTGCAATGGAACGTCTCCTATAATGTAAGGTTCACAGATATTACTGTAAACCATCAGCATGGACAGTAGAGCATTGGCGAGATTGATAGGACAAACGGATCTAATTTCGTTATTTTCGACAAAAAGATTTTTTGAACTCTCAAATCCCAATATTTTATGTATTTTCTTGGACAGTGTCAACTCGAGCACGTATGCACTCTCAGACGTTTCGAAACACACTAACCTACCAACTACGTAACCTCCTCTTTCCAAATTGAATGTCACGTGACCACGCAAGCTCTTAAAACTATTGATTTCTTCGATATTTTTGTACAGGCCAGGGCGTAAATAAAAATCGACACAACTTTCAATTTTTTCTTCTTCTCCTTCTTCTGTTGATATGGCAAGTGACCGTGGTATACTAACTATGGTGATCTTTCTTTCACTTTTTTCAATACGTGCTGAAACATCAGTGGTATTTCAATTTCTGTTATACTAACGACCCATTGACCTTGCAAACTAGTTTGCTGATACAATTTAGTCATGTAATGTATAGTAGTATTATCGGGATAGTACTGCATACCACTGTTGCTAGGCAACACAACGTAGAATTCGTCCTTCATTGTATGTTTTTTAAATAGTTTGCCTTTATCCAGGAATAAAACTTTTTGGGATAATACTTCCAACTGACCAAATTTTTTTTTAACTGTCCTTTACCTCGACTTTGTAATATCTTGTCTACCTCGAAAAAGCTCTCCTGCAAATCTTTTTGCACTCTACTCAACTCATCTTTGCAAAAAAAGTCGTCAATGTCTTCGTCACCCAAGTCTTTTAGAAAAGACTCAGGAGGCTGTCACGTGCAAGAAACACTAACTATCTTAAACAACTTCAAAGTCCAACCACTTTCGTAACCTTTGGAAAAGACACCTCTCGCTTTACTGATACGAACTAAATCTGGAACATTGTACTTAAGATGGTAGAACGTGATGCTAATGCTTGTCGATAATGTAGAAATGGAATTTGATGTTAATGGATATACAAGCAATTTAATATGATGTATTATCATACTAGTAGGCACATATAGATGGGGTTGCTACGTAGAGCACTCTCAACCCATCCATGTCCTTTTATCG
>JAPYYV010014145.1:0-13028 GCA_030522625.1 Copidosoma aretas
GTGATGCGCAAGTTTCTTTTTGTGGCATAAAATATTTATTTATACAAGAAGGACACAGACAATACAAAATTATTTGACTATTTATTGAAAAATGATTATTCTCGTTAAAAAATAAATTAAATTGCATATTAATTTTTACGAACGGGATTGTAAAAAATACTTTCAATATGCAGATTATTCATAAAGTCCTTATTTTTGAGATGATTCTTTTAGGAGAATTTTTTGAGATTTCTCCAGCATCCGAACAACTGAGTTTCCACTATCAGTTTGGTGGTCTGCTGAAATTCACCGTACGTTTTCCTGGAGGAGGCCAAAATACTTGAAATATATTTTAAAATTAATTTTGTAAAAAACATCATTTATTTTGATTTCTTTTCTGATGTAGAAAAAAAATGTTGTATTAAATTGTCAAATAAATTAAAATTATCTATGTCGATCCATTCTTATCAATAAAAATTTTTTGCCACCGAAAGATACCTGCGCTATACATACGTCCTACGCATTATGCTCAAAAATATATTTTTCTGTTTTATTTCACATAACTTTACTGATATTGTTTGGAATGATTTTTGAACATAAACTTTATATGAATCATATTCAAAATGTTTGTACAAAACGGTATGTATTTTGTATCAAATAATTTCACGTACGTGCAAATTACTCGTGATTTTTGCCATCCGACTGCTGCGAATAAAGTATAATAAGCGAAAGTATGAGAAAAAAAATCAGTTTTTTTTTAGTATTTGTTGAATAACAGTCGAAGCACTACAGTTTAAATTTGACAAAACTATTTTTACCAACTTTACCGCGATATCTCGAAGTGGTTAAAAAAGTTTTCTCGCTATTTGCAGGAGTTTCCATTTTGAATGCATTAGCTACTGGACGCTCAAGAGTCTAGTAAGTAGGCCATGCACAACTCTTTGTTCCCGAGTTCGGTTTCTTCTTTCTCATGATTTTCACAGATTTTGGCGTACACACCTGTACTCTCTTTTCTCTCCCTTTTGGCTTCTCTTCTCTATTGTCGGATACCTATTTACGTCTGATGAAATACAGAATTTTCCAAACTTGTACCGCCTGATAAGCTACATTTTACTCGAAGGTTGATAAGTAGTGTTCATTCTCTTCCGTAAGATTAATAATATTGCTGCCACAGCAGCTTTGCCGCCGGATGGTCGGAAAAACTTTTTTCCATGCTCTGATCGAGTTGAGCCGCAAAGATGAGATATATTACGTTGGCGAGACGCGCGGAAAGGAATCTCGCGACGGGCTAATTTGCAATTTCGCGTGCCATAACTTTTGCGCGGCAGTGCGTGAACTTTGGCGTGCTTTGATCAAATAGGTGTAATTGCGGGCTGGCTTATTTTGAATCAAAGTTTTTTTGGAAATTTTTTTTTTTTGCCATTGTTCGAATGTTTTAAATTGATCAGACATGTGGAAAGCACAGTTAGTTTAATACGGTAAAAAAAGAGTATTATAAACGCCCCCGATGTATTATATTATGTACTAATTTTTTCGAGATAGAGTAATCATTCCATTTTGTGATGCTCCATAAATTCAGATGGCGAAAGTCATGCATGTACTTTATTTGCACAGCAATTATGCAAATCTGATAACATAAGAACCCAATTCCATATTTTCACAAAATTTTTTTTTTCACCAATGCAAAGGAGGAAGCAAAATAGCTTTTGCATAAATTTTTTTTTTTTTTAACGATACCTTCATAAATCTAACGTAAAATTTTTAATTTTGATTTTATTTCTTGAACGGCTTGAAACAGGGCCAACGTTTATAGTATATTGGACTTACAGAAATGTGCCAAACGTTACGCGCAAGCGTTTGTGCAAAAATGAAATTAAAACAATCGTTGCTCAATTAAAAACGAACGAAAATGACAAAATGTACGTTGATTCTATTGAGATTGTTTCATAATTGACAGCATCTTGGTATTCCATGGAAAACTGGAAAAAAAAAAATTGCTTTCAACGATGCAGCAGCAACATACCTCTCTTTTATACAACTTGGGTCTTCGTGTCATCAGATTCGCCCACCCTGCTCTGTACAGAATTCTAAAATAGCGTTTGCAGTGCGTGATCACGAAACCTTGTCAAAGCGTTGAAGCGCACTTGAAACGATATGATGAACCGACCTCAAGCATCGCCCCATCCTTGAATGCAGGCGATCCAACAAACTGTGCTCCAACCGGGAACGAAACTCCCAAATTCGTCGGGCGATGGTGCTGTATGCGAATAAACTACGCAACCGGCACGACAATCACGGCGAATGCTATGAAAAAAAACCACTCACACCTCGCGTCACAGGGAAGAAACGAAGAAAGATGCGTTTTCGAAAGTTTTCGGGCCGCAGAGGGCAGCCGCCACGGGAGCAGCTGTTCACAGAACTGAGCGCAGAGCCGGTGTGCAGGCACAGAGCGTCACGGAGAGCGATGCGCGCGCGTGTGGGTAGGCAGACACGCACGTTGGTTTGTACGCGATCGACAAAAAGGGCGGGCAAGTTGTATTTATTCCTTCGGCAAGAGCGGGACAGCTACTTTCGAGGTGCGCATCACGCGGAGGAGAGGGGCGACCCCGGAGACAGTAGGCTCCTGTTCGTCCGCGTCAGATTAGGAGTGGAAGAAAGCCGGCTGCAGACATGCGCGCGGTTCGTAAGGTCTCTCGGTTTACTTCATCCCACCGAGCACGAGATTCCGATCCGATTCCAATGGGCGGGTTACGCGTTTGGTGGATCACACAATTGTACAGGGTTGCTTTCGCGGTCGAGGCGGGGCGAATCGACGGGCGCGGTTGTTTCTCAAGGTCCAAGAACAACATCGCCGGCGAGCCTCGGATTTCAGGAAACCTTGTTCATCCGTCACGCTTCCGTTGCGCTTCTGCGCGTTGGCTCGATCGTCGGGACGAAACGGTTCGCCATCGCGCGGGCGGAGAGAAGAAAAAGCGCGGCCGAAATCGCCGAAAGTTGCGTCGATCGCCAAAAGTGCGCGCGGGAACGACCCGCGCGTTTCCCGGTGCCCCCCCCCCCCCCCGGCGGCCGTCAAAGGGGGGGGGGTGGCGGCCGGTATTTGGGTCCCCCACGCGTGTCGGCCGCGCGCGGTGTCTGAAATTGAAATTAATGAATAAGGAAGTTCCCCGCCGCGGCTGTGCGTACAGCTCGGCATCGCCGCGGGCCGCGATATCGAGTCGATCGTTACTGCATCGGTCAGCTGCACTCGGCCGATGCTGATACACGAGCGCGACAGAGTTGCGGGCATCGAGCAGCGAGATTTGCCGATCGACTCGTAGCATTGATTATGGCCGACGGGGGGGGAGTCGCGGTGTGCGATACAGCGTGGCAGTGAAACGACCGGAGGATTTTTTTTTGCACGACCTTGATTTGTTCATCGGACTGCTGTGTCCGGTTTTTGCTGTTTGTTCGAATCGCGAGGACGAGTTTGAGCCGAGCCGGTGCACCGTAACTCTCGGGCTGCATGATGCAAAATCGATACGAGCGCGCTGAATATTGCATCGGAGGATGCATGTGTATCCACCCGCTGGGTGGTATTAACGCGGGTGGGCGGAGTTTAAAATATTCGAGGGATATCGGGGGGGGGGGGTCCGTTTTAATCCGCGAATCGTTGAACTTTGGCTGAAAGGCAGGGCTCAGTCGACGCGAGTATAATCGAGAGTATACACACAATGGAGCGGATCGCGAAAAAAAAAAAGGTTTTTAATTTCACGGAACCACGATGTTGATCCTCGTTTCTCATTGTTAGAAAATAGTCCCTGCAGTACATCTATCCAGATATCACAGTTAGAATTTACAAGGTGCTGTGATGGAAATGAAAAATAATTGGCTGTTCGTCTACTTTAAATTTTAGGATCTTTTTTTTTTTGTAAGATGTTGTACATCTAAAAATATTCATTCGTTCTGGAAGTACTTGTACGCAATTTCGGAAATAAGCCCAGGTATACTTTGTATTTTTAATATTTATGAAAGCCCGAATAGTTTGGTAGCGATGAAAAAAGCGAGGGAAAAAATCATCTCTGTACAGATAGTGTGACAAAAGAAGACAAGAGACTTAAACTTCCAATCGCTGTATTTATTTTTTTGGACTAACGTGAATTTACCAGCATTTATTTAAAGCATTTTGAATGATAAGAAACATAAAAGCTTATTCAAAGGATTATGTATTCAAAGCATTAGGTGTTGGATTATTGATTCCTGGTTAGACATTATTTTCTCATCCTACAGTAAAGTTTTGCGCTAAAAAAAAATCACAATATTCTTGTATGTTTTTTTTTTTTTTTTTTTCAATAAGTGAAAATCCTAAACGTTTCTATCTCAATTTTATTCAAATCGTGATATTTCACTTTCGAATCAGTTTTATCCTACGTTGAGTTTTCCAATTAACGATTAGTATACTACAGTTAAAGATAATACGTACTCATAAGTACAAAAGCCCATATGAAAATGAAAAAAATCATCATGTATAGCAAATATTAATTTTCTGCTGCAGATGCACTATACCCTCCGATCAAATCGGGGCGAATTGCCAGTTTGCACCTACAATATATAATTAGAACTAGGGAATGAAAACCACACAGAAACACAGCGAATGACTAAAGTTTGAGGAACCTCAGCTATATGCGCTATCATTTCAGTATACTCGTATACCCCCGATTCTTGAAAAACATCCGATAGCAAAACAAACGAGCCTTTTCGGTTCAATAACGCACCACGGCAGATACGGCCGCATCAGCGGCAGACCTATCCCGGCTCAATAGCCAATACCGACAAAAGAGCATAATGCATGGACTCCCTGCAATATCTTTGATATTCAAATATCGATGGTATGTTACACAGCAGCAGCTGCGGTACCAATCGTATGATGTCAGTGTGTCTTGCAGGGATGGGCAATACTCGATCGCTATGTTAAATAAGATACTCCAAGACACTGTATTTGAAAATACCGAGGAAATTACGGAATTTTTAGGTACAGTGATTATAAATAAATGCGTATTTGAATGCAGCATTTATAAATGCCCATTTTTAAATACAGAAGTTGAACGCACATTCAATAAATTATTATATTTGAAAAATATTTTTCAATTTCAGCATGAAGTATATATGTAACATCCTGAGAGGTTTTTCATAAACCTTCGACATAAGTATCGCTTTTTCAGTGTAAAACATACACTTGCCGACTGATCGATTGACCCTTCGGGCAAAATGTTGTCCAAGTACATCAGTACCTTTCGGCGAACTTTGCAGGGCAAAAGACAAAATTTCAGGTAACAAACAAGTTAATCATCAGTTCACAGGTCGTACGCTGCAGGAAAAGCCCGTCGGGAGTGTTTATTCAACGCTTTCGTTAAAAAGTCGTGAAAAATAAATGATTCCCTCGATGCGCACGTCAGCTGCACTGTACTTAATTGCTGGCTTAACAAATACGCACGCGTAAGTACAATGTTTGAAAAATACTCGGTCGAACCCCAAAAGTCTTTAAAACTGCAGGGCACTCGAGTGTTCAAACACACGTCCGCAATCCTGGTGGCTTTGGCCACACACCCGGCCCTCTTCTCCCCGCGAGGACGATCCGCGACCGATGCTTTTGCCACCTGCCGGGTAGGCTTCTCCTCGCGAACGCACAGTCGGAGCACAAACGACGCACGGGTAACAGGTGCCGGTGGAATTCATCACGGTCCGCCTCGCTCTTCGCGCTCTTCGCATACCAGTTGCATAATTTTCGACTTTCGGGTCTCGCGAGACATTTGACCGTTCAAGGATCCCCGGGGGGCGATGGTTGTCGCCTCGAGCCGGGGGAAGGATCATGGCATTCGGAAAAGTAACGGTCAGCCCCGCACATTCGCGCGGAATCGCGGTGAAGGAGAAGGTGATGGGGCGCGCCTCGCGCTTCTGTACATATATATATATATATACAGTGCGTGGACAGCACCGCGGCCGCCGGATGCGAATGTAAGTATGTTAATAACCCCGAAGTGTGTCGCGCCGGAGGCCGTTAACTCCTCCTTCGATTCTCTCGCTCCTCTTCTCCGCGGCGTCGGGTGTCGTGTACGCTGTTTTGTACACGGGTATATCACGGACGGGCCGTGCGAGACGTATGCATGCGGGATGTTCGAAAAATCCAATCGAGCGAAGGAGAACCGAAATTTCGAAAATTGTTCTGGTCGGTGCACAACTTTCGGGCTCGGGATTCCGTGTCTCGACGCGGTGCACCGTACGCAGCGCGATCCTCGGCGCCTTGTGCCTTTTCTCCGGGAAAGGAGGAAGGCTTCGAAAGTTTGGTGCAGGAAAGCTTTGGTTTGAGCCTCGGTATGGGAGGATTTTACTTCGTTTTGAAATTCACGATCGATTCTCCGTCCGCCATGAGTTCCGACCGCGTGGACACTTTTTTGGCCCTGCCAAAAGCTTGTTTGAAACACTTTACATCGACCCTTCGAACGAAATGCTGGCTTTATTATTCTTACTTTCGTCGCAACTCAACGCGATTGAGCAAACACTCTGATCGTTTCGTTTTTATATCGGCGTAACTGTTTCCAGGGCGTATCGCGTGGTTCTTTTGATATTTCGACCCTTGCATATTTATACGCTCCATCGATCTTGCCCGTGCTGTCGTGATCACGCTACGTAATCGTGGAAAACGCCGAAGCGAAGGCGGATCGCAGAATGTACACGGATGACCGTCGCAACCGAATAATGTTCCCTGCATAGATAGTGTTTCTAACTTAATTAACTTTTCAATGAAAGAAACAGGAGAGAGATGAAGTTCACAACCCAGTCACATTATTGTGAGACGTTTTCTCGTTGAATCACAAAAGTTATCCGGCGTTCGTTTCTTGATCAAAGAAATCACAAGAAGCAAACACAACGATCAACGCATTTGCCGCAGTCGGCATGGAAACGAGGGAACATGAAAGAGTGCTTGTGGCCGAACCATATTATGTTCTTCCACCCCGTGGTTTACTTCGCTCGCTCATTTCAAGTATCGAGGAAAAGAAGGGCGCCCCCAACCAGCCCTTATTTGACTAATCGTGGCGCGGCCTGTTGGCGGAATTTCCCTTCGCTAAAGTACTCTTTCTTTTCAAACTTATGGACAACAAATATTTAAGATTATACATCTTCGAACGAGCGCTTACAAGAACTAAATAGTACTTATTCACACACAGGTTTCGACCGGCGTACCCCGATGCTTTCTATATGCACCGCAAGGGAAATCGGTTCGGGTTTCCCGCCGCGGTCGATGCAAAGGAACGAGCCAACCCGAACACGGATGCTCCTCACGCTGCCAGCGGGGTGGAATGTGTCGTGTACGTTTCCGAGAGTCCCCAGCTCCGTGGTCGGCGAAAGTGCGGATATTGTCCGACCGATCCCGCACGTTCGCGCCCCCTCGTTCGGCAGAGTCGTATGCCCATACACACATTACTATTATTTCGCTCAAGGCCAATCATCGAGCGCCGCGGTTTCTCGAGGCCGCGCGAATATCAGCGCGTCGGCGGCGTCCGGTCGATCGTCGATCCGCGAACACCAATGCCGGCTGGCACACATTCGGCGTCGCTGGAGAAAAAAAAAAACAGCTCGCGTCGACGACGACGCCTCGCGCGCGGGCACGCGCGCACTTTCACGCAACCCCATTGGAATTTAAATCGACGGACCGTTAGGTTCGTGTATAATACACGGCGCGCGAGGAGGGGGCCAGAGGAGAGTCTCGTCGACGGCGCAGAGTGCCGCGCGCGCGACGGTTTCGCTTGATCTCGGTGATCTCGCTTTCGCAGCGCCCGGTGAAACGGGAAGTGGCCGAATTTCGCGCGGCTCGCGTTCCTGCAGTGTGCAAAGAGCGCGCGGGCCGTTTTTGCATCGGCAGTTATATTACGTGCAACGTCGGGTTCGGTGTCACTACCGTCAAGCCGTCGCGGCGACTCTCTCTTCCTCAACTCGCGTACGCATGAGTGTAATGCACAATGTTGTACATAACGTGTTGATATCAGTCGCCGTGCGGTTCGCGGGATTAGAGGGTGCCCCGAACGCCCGAGTTTGGAAAACGAGACTTTTAAGGATAACCTGTTATCAGCGATCTCGTGAATTTTAAAGGCGCGCACGAGAGGGGACCAAGTACACAGGAGCCGGTGTCAAGGCCGTGTTTGTACGAGGTGTTCCATGATTGTTCGGTAAACGTACAGAGAGGGAGTCTTAGGGGTGGATCGCGGTATCGTAGCGAAAGAGTGAGGCTTTTACATTTTGAGCAAGAGGTGTCGTCATTAAATCGCGCTGATATTCGACGGGACGTTTTTGACAAACTTACGTTCGCGGTAAGTATACAGTACTTTTCTGGGATGGCCTTTCGAACGAAACCCTTCAAAATGTGCGTGCGAATTTGATAAAAATACGAAATTCCCGGGAGCGTGTTCCAAATACGTGTACAAGTACACATGGATCGTAGATAGCGCAAAAAATTAAGCGCAGCTGTTCAAACACGCGATCAACACGTCGTCGTCGGCCCGACTGTTGTACACTATTCTTCCTCTGCGCTTACTTTGAGAGCTGTGAAAAAGCGAGCCGGATGAGACGCCGCGGGCTGCGAATCGATTTCACGCGACTCCTAGCTTCTGTACACTGAATATATACGTGCACATCTATTTTTATATACATATGTATCTTACACTTTCGCGTACGTGCACGGACGCGCAGTATGCGTGTGCAGGCTCTTATTTTTAGGACGCTGCTCCCCCTCGCGAACGAGCCTACGGCTTGTACATGTCGTGCGCTCGGTACTCCGTATGCTTATTTGGAGCTATATGTAATGTATCGTACAAGAGCGAAGGGGCAAAGGATTGTGGGCAAAAGCTGAGCGATGCTTCGAGCGGTATCATGGCAAAATTTAACTCGAAGCGGAGAACCCTGCTCTTCGTGCTCGTGAAATAACTCACTCGGTTACTTTTGGTGGGTCAATTTTTGATCGCGACCATGCATCTAAAATCTCGGCGCGGCCCGTAATTTGCGCGAAATACTTTCCGAGGAAACGAGTCCTAAAAGCGTTGGGTGACGAGCATGAGGCTGAAAATACATTCGTATTAATTTGTTGGACAAACAACGCTCGAACCCAGAAATTTTAAAGCTTTTC
The DNA here is from genome assembly GCA_030522625.1 of Copidosoma aretas. Taxonomy (NCBI): domain Eukaryota; kingdom Metazoa; phylum Arthropoda; class Insecta; order Hymenoptera; family Encyrtidae; genus Copidosoma; species Copidosoma aretas. Next base: position 9,134 of record JAPYYV010014145.1, read on the forward strand.
CTTCAATTTTTGTTCACCCTCTGCAGCGCCTGTGCCCAAATTGTTTGCCAAAACACGCCACCCATGTACGTGAACTTTAAAATTGGCAATGATTTCCAACACTCAACAGTGCGTACTTCGCTCAAAAACAGAATACAGCAGATACAGGTACATGATCATTATATGTCTGCGTGACATTATATTAGTACCACAGCTTATTTATGTGGGTTAAAACAGTCTAATGGTAACATAAAACCCTTTCGACTCAAGAAGAGACGAGTTTCGGATAAAGTAATCGCTCAAAAAAGACCATGGAAAGTATGAAGAAAGAGATTGAATCCCGCGTGATCACCCGCGAGCAGCCGGCCAAGTTTAAGATTAAAATATTCACCGGCGAATCAAAGCTTGTAAAAATTATCAGCCGACACTTTTGTTAGAAGTACAGGGTGTGGACGTAAAATATGCAGTATTCAAATGAAGCTCTCGAGGCCACCAACATATTTTTTCCCTCATCACGTAAGATAAAGATCGATTTGCCTTTCGTTGGAATACACACACTGCCAAAATTTCCAATTTTTTACAAAAGGCATGACGCGCACGTACACGTACATCACGTAATTTTTGGATAATTTTACAAAAATTACAAGTATCGCAGATGATATTGCTACGGGTAAGCTTAGCAAGCTCGGAGATATTTTAATGGATACGGCTACTAGGAGGAGCAGAATTTCTATGAAACTTCATAAGACGTTGCAAGGCTCATCGGAAAAATGATTAGTCACACTAACCGAAGAGAGTGTGACAATAGCCGGCGGGGCTGCCAGTCACTGTTCCACGATCATCACGTGAGAATGAAAAATCATTTTCAGCTCTGCGATGTCTAGAAAATTGCCTGCAATGCGTATAGTGTTACTAGTGTTAATTTCGAGTACATCAAGACCTCGTTAAGAAACTTTACATCAAGGACTTCACGAATATTAACAGAAGTCTTGCATGAGGTGTATTACAGGCGTATAGCATTAATTTTTTTACTCATTTTACCTAGAGTCATCTTAGAATTGCTCTGTGAGAATATTAATCCATGGATGAATCAAATATCGATGAATCACCAACCCAACGAGATCAACCATCCGCTGTACTAAATCACGTTCCATCCGAGCAACGGGCGAGTGCTCAATGTACGCGCCAACGGAGAAAGGGAGCGAAAGAAAACATGAAAGTGCCTCGCGAATTGAAAAGGCCAACGCTAAATGAAAACGCGATTGTGATTCCCAGCGGCGACTCGCGCTCGATCCACCTCTTCGCATATCCGATTGGCATATGCGACCGATATACGCACGATGAACAAGTTATAACGTCAGAGGAGACAGGTCCAGGGGGAAAGTAGACGTTTCTTTCATTTTCCCCTTTCTTTCCCTCTTGCATCATTGAACACTCTCGATTAGAACTCATTGATCACTATTTCAATGTCTTGAAACAGCAATGACTGGTGCCATGCCTGTACGCAACATTTTTCACGACGTTGGAATTATTGCGCACTCCCCCAGTCGATTCAGCATTGAGAAACCATCCGGGATAATACAAGCCCAATAGTTGTACACACAGGCCGGCAATGATACCAGCATCGAAAACACAACTTTCAAACATTTTTTTTTAGAATCAATATTCATGAGTTAACACTGTCATAAAAATGAAATTCAGCAGTTTTCGAGCCAAATATTGATTTAAAAAACGAGTCGCAACCATTCGACGAATCGATTTTCTGGAATAGACGTTTACACACCTAGCCTCTCCAACGAAACCGCAATAATACCCTCCCTCGCCTCTATCACGCGAGTACGTGTTGTAATGAACCCTCACAGCATCAGGCTTCTGAAATATTTGACCTTTTCAATGAAATCTCTGATACAGAATTGAGATTCGATCGAATCGTTTAGATCACTGGTAATGGAAAACAAGGGTGGCACGAAAAAATGGTCACAAACACGCAAGGTACTCATGCAGGGTTTTACTTTTTTTTATCATCAGAACCGTTAGAAGGGAAGCGCAGTAAGTATAACAGTTTCTAGGCGCGTCACAGTTTCGGAATCACGAGCAACGACTATCGCGTCGGCGTTGTATCATTTTCGCTCCATTAGCGAAACACGCTCTGTCATCATTTAAAACTCATCATGTACTTTGCATTATACATCCTCCACTCTTTCGTCCTTTCGTTCCTATATTTTTTTACAATATAGTCGTAATACGCGATAATTGAGACACATGACTTGTCGATTACTTTATTTTTCTCGCACGTATCCCCCCTCTCTCTCCCCCCCCCCTTTTTTTAGAGAGTATTATACTGTTTTACTACTTCAACGCTAATAAAACGCTCAAGCTTATAAATTTTCTATAAAAGTTAATTAGTCAAAGATTACACGAGAATAAAGTTATAATCAAATTTACTTTCGCGGGTTTTAAGGTGGCTCATCACCCCTGCATAGCACGTATTTTGAATATTTTATTATGTATGTTTATTAAAATTTATGAGAAGTGTCACTTAACCTGCCAATAATATAGCTAGTGCTAAATATCATGCGACTTTCATAAAATTTTGTTGTTAAGTTTTGCAGATACCAAAGCTTGAACAAAAAAATTCAATAAAATACCTTAATCTTTTCTAATTTGTATCTGATTTTTAATTATTTGGGCTTATTCTCTTTCTTGAACGAATCCAATAGTAGTCGTCACGGGCAAAATCTTGGATAGGTTTATCAGGAAATTCAGTTATTTATACAGAAATACGAAAAATAAGTAAACAATTGAATTTCTAGAAAACCTATTCAAGTTTTTGCAGTTTTTTCCGTTATGACTCCAATTGGATTTGTTCAAGGAAGAGAATATACCCAAAAATTATAAATCGTATTTAAATTGAAAAAGATTAAGGTGATTTATTGATTTTTTTGTTCAAGCTTCAGTATCTGAAAAATTTAGCAACGAAATTTTATGAAAAAAATCGCATACGTGCTATACAGGGGTATAATGAGCCAACTTAACTGAGGATTGAGCAAAACTATACTTCTGGCATCCTCAAACTCAAATTTCACAGTTACTTAGACTTCTGTTCGGATTAAAATGAAAAAAATGTAATACCTATAAAACATATTGGACGCTTCGAGTTTTTTTATCCGATATTTGTCAAGAAAGAAAGATTTTCTTCCAGAACTATAAGTATCCCTTCAAAGGATGACAAGTTGAAGCTGCTAAACATGAAACTAAGGGGTAAAAATACTCCGCGAAAAAATTTTCTACCACAAAATCAGCATTCGGAGCGATAAAATCAGCATTGAAAAATACAAATGTCATCGTCTACATTTTTATATGTTAAGATCCTACCGCACAGATTGGTAGAAAAAAAAAAAAAAAAAAAAAAAACAAGGATCAACGTCCGTCATATCAAATAGCAACGCCCACCCCAAAAGCGAGAGCGGGAGAGCGGATTTAACGGTGGATGAGCGCGCATCAAACATATCATCCGCCTCTAATCTAATTACGGATTTGTCCGTGCTCGTGATGCTATCTAGTTACCATCATCACGACGAGTACACGCATCACGGAAGATCGAGTTCGAAGGCCTTTTGCGGGTGCACTGTACATGCATACAGATAACATACATTATATTACACGCAAGAGAAGTCGTGTATGTGATATTCGAATGATATGCACAGAGGTGCTAAGCATTGTGCTCCTGTATATTCATTACTCACAGTCAACAGATCAATTGTTACACGGTGCATGAATGAATTCTTGGAAAATTCATTTTGAAATATATCTGTGACTTTTCGGTAAAAGGGGGTAAGTCCATTTTTTGAAAAAATCGAGTTAGCAGTGGATTTCGCATCCTAAGGCAGTCCTTTACATGTAAAAAAAAGTCCCA
>JAPYYV010014146.1:0-10454 GCA_030522625.1 Copidosoma aretas
AACTCCTGCACACCTCCCGCTCACGTTGTCCGCAACGACAGAGAAACAGTTAATCGACCCTAGAAGAAAAACAGCAAAGGCGAAACGACGAGACTCGAATGGTCACCCATCTAAGTACTAGCCGCGCCAAATGCTGCTTGACTTTCAAGATCGACGAAACTGCAGCGACTCTACCACTGCGCCACCATGTTGGTCCACCCGTATACCTACTGTACCGGAACCTGCGGTGTATACATTGAGCCGCACGATAGGTATAACGACTGTGCGGCTGTGAAACTCACGTAGCCCGATTCGGTATACCTGTTACACCGCATGGGGGGACAATAGATACACTGTAGTTCGGTACAGTGTGTATACGTGCGGGGACAGCCGCTATACCCGCACAAACCCCTGATAGACTTAGAGTCGACCGCAAATTTTCCGGACCATAACCGTTACGGTTGTGAATGTAAGAGTGTTAATTTTAACAAGAGAAACTGAAAAATATTATATTGTTGGGGTCAAATCCTCTGATTTTATGAAATTAATCCATGTTTATAACTATTTACCGTCATACACCGTAAAACTCTATTGAAAATGCACGAGAGCATAATTATGTTCGGGAAAACTCTCGGCCGCCTCTTAGTCTATGACTTTCCCGCTCACACTTTGACTCAATATTGGCAGTGTAAGACTGATAGTTTAGTGTTTGACTGCTACGCGCGTGTATATGCACGTATGTATACGATGTAACTTATATTTAATGCTGTAACGCTTAAGTTAACTTAAACAATAGGTCAAGCAATAATCAATTTTTCAATATTGTTATATCTGACAGTTTATTACGTTGGGGGTTGAAAGAATAAAAAATTATGTAAAAAATACTTACGTAATTTGGGGGGTGGTTGCTTTGAATTATTACATTATAATAATGTCAAACAGTAATATGCATTGCAATCATTATGAATTCGAGCAATAAAATAAGAAAATAACCAACGTTAAATAAGAAGTCAACCATGTATTCGAAATTGAAAACTCCCTACACTGATTTGCTTAAAACAAATAATACATTCATATAATACAGAACTTGCATGTTTTCTAAATTATTTTTTTTTAGTAGTAAATGATGATACGCTAAATTTGCGTGTAAAACAGTTTTTTTTAAATCATGCAATAAATTTACAACAATTAATTGAAATTTCAAGTCATTTTCAAACAGATATCACGTGATTAGAAGTCAGAACTTTCCGAGGAACTTTCTGAATATTGTAGGGTTTGTTCGGTCTTTACAGGTGAGCGAAAATCAAAACTAACCTTATTATTTGTATATCTATATCACGATATGTTTATATACCTCTCATCGAGAGTAATAACCTCATAAGATGTCTAAATTACTCTTGATATAGATTTCTTGACGTTGCTTAAAGTATCCTTATCTTTTACAACAAAATATTTTTAAGTTATAGGCTCGATAACTTGCTCTTACAGTCCTGTCTGAAGTTTCAGACAAAGCGTATTCAAATGTGGTAAAATGATGTCTCAGCTCAATATTTTACGTCACGAAACTTTAAGGCAATAAACCTCTAAAAAATTAGGACAACTGACATCATAGTCACGTGATATCGATTTGAATGAGAGCTTAATTAAAACGCTCAGGAAATAATTTGTTGCTCGATTTACTCGTTATTTATTCATAATATTATAATCGACATGTTTTCGATTGGGATTACTCTAGCGATAGAAAGTTTTGGTTGACTGAATCCTACTGCATGCAAGTTCTCTACTACTTTAAACATAATTAATAAAACGTTACATTTTTAATATACCTAAATCATGTATATCAAAGCTTTAATTACCATGTGATTGAAGAAATTACTAGCGCACGTATTCGAAGCACCTTCTAAATTTGTCGCAATGATGCATAAACTGAGCCAAGAACCACCGAACTTTTTATCGCTGTCAACATCCAGAGTCGCGATCACGTGTCCCCTTGATGATGTCTCGATTAATTGATTCTCATGAATACCTCACGTGAACATACGTGCAGCCCCCTGCATTTTACAACAAGCTCATCGGTAACAATGCACAGCTCATCTACCTAGCTACGTCATTGACGAATACATGCGACATCAAGCATAGAGCCTGACGTGAGACCACCTCGAAGCAAACAATTGCGTTCGCGATAAGCGGGCATGCGCAAGAAAACAACTAGTCATACCCTCAACCGGTGGCATCGAGAGCAAACAGCGTCTTTTTTCTCATTCTTCTTCTCACAAACACCAATATCTTTTAATTTCACGGAATATCAGATAAGTACTCGACTTTCTTGCACCGACACTTATCTCCCGCCTATTATCTCTCTGCTGCGTTACTTATCAGTAATAAAAGCCATTCGCTTACGCGACACGCAGGACACGCAAATAAAAAGTTTTTCAAACGCCCCAGGGGTGGGGGGATTTCCTATAAAAGACGAGACTTTATGCGATGCCCGCCAGACGTGATTCAAAGTGCGAACCCGACATATCGTTATCAGTTCAGTCCAAACCAAGAGTGAAAGTAAAAAAGAGATTGCTCATTGTGTCAGAAGTTCAAGCAATTAGAATAGTACGTATCATCATCTATGGTTGGTTTCAATCAAAGAGACCACATCGATCTTATTATTTGTAAATCGCTGCATCATCGGTTAATGAGATTACCGATTTTAAGAGATTTTCTGATTCTTTTCGTATCATCTTATACATCTTTTGACATTTCAAAAGTGTCTTCATCAGTCGACTTAAGATACTATTGTTAACTTTGTTTTATTTTAGATACGAAAATGGCAAAAATTATGTCATTTGTGTGCATCGCGGCTCTAAGCTTTGTATACGTAGCGGCTCAAGGGGGAATTCCATGCTTCCCACCTGGTTTTCCAGTGAGTACATAACAAAAACTTGATTAATTTTCCACCGTAAAATTTTAGTTGGCTCCAAAAAAGCGATAACAGATGAGAAACCTTAAAATTACGATGTAGTGCTCGGCAATTCTATCAGTTTTATCAATTTATCCATAATGATCGAATCTCCGCATAATTTGTTCATTTTGAGTAGATCAAGTTTGACAACTATCTTTTACTAATAATTAGGTGATAATTAACATTATACATCGGAGTACGGTAACTTTTTCACCATTCCGAATAAAAATAGAGAATCAAGCTTTATATATTTTACCGAGATGTATTCTCGATACCACCCTCATTTTTCATTTTATTCTAGTGCACCTCAAGCAGCCAATGTTGTCTTGGTTTCACGTGTAATATTTGGGCCGGTCGTTGCACAAAACAAAAACCAACTTCTAGCCCTCCACCAACCAACCCAGGTGGTGAGGTCTGCACTCCGCCAGGTGCTCTTGTAAGTGATGAATTTAATCCGATGGTTGAATACAAAAATTTCATCATCAATCCAAAATAATGTTTATATTCCTACAGTGTAGCACAAGTGAGCAGTGCTGCGCGGGAACAGTCTGCCATCCATTTGTCAGGCGTTGTATCACACCAAAAACAACCACTGCTCCACCAACCACTGCTGAAACTACCACAACCGGCTCTAGCGAAGGTTCATCTACTGCAGCTGGTGAAGAAGGTTCGTCAACTGCAGCTGGTGGAGAAGGTTCGTCGACTGCAGCTGGCGGAGAAGGTTCGTCAACTGCAGCTGGTGGAGAAGGTTCGTCAACTGCAGCTGGAGGAGAAGGTTCGTCAACTGCAGCTGGTGGAGAAGGTTCGTCAACTGCAGCTGGCGGAGAAGGTTCGTCAACTGCAGCTGGTGGAGAAGGTTCGTCAACTGCAGCTGGCGGAGAAGGATCATCCGCTAGTGCTGGCAGTGAAGGTCCAACCACAGAAGCTGGTGGTGAAAGTTCGACCGCTGCAGCTGGGGGTGAGGGCTCATCTACTACAGCTGAAGAAGAAGGATCATCCGCTAGTGCTGGCAGTGAAGGTCCAACCACAGAAGCTGGTGGTGAAAGTTCGACCGCTGCAGCCGGCGCGGGCGGTGAGGGTTCAACTACAGTAGCTGAAGAAAGTAGTGAAACCCAAGCAGCTCCAGTACCGTTTGTTGAAATAATTTATGATGATGTCCTTTGAAAGTATTTTAAAATGTGACGTGATCCTTGATTGTCGATTGACTGTTGTATTATGATTTTTTTAATGTAGTAATTTAATAGATAGACGAAATATAATAAATTTTATTATTTTAACATACACTGATATTATTTAACTATCTATGACTTTTTAAAAATACCTAGAACAAGGGTGTGTAAAAAAATTCCATGAAAATGAATAACAAGGTCGAGTAACACCAAGATTGCTAATGTCATGAAACGTTGAGAAATCAATGGACTCATTTTACCTATTATCAGTAAATAAATGAATCAATGTGTTTTCTTGCTAATGAAACGAAAGCCATTGAATAATAATGATTATAACATTGAAGATAGACGTTGATGATTAAAAATGTAAAATGCTTTATCTAATCGGCAGGCTCTTTGTCAGGTGTCTTGTGAATTAAACTTTCCTATCAGGTGTCTTCAGAATTTGCTTCTTTGCATATGATGATAGATACTAGCTATTTTTGTGCTTTACAATGAAATCGATTGTTATCTCAGGATTTATTAAAATATGATTTATATAATAACACAATCTATTGTCAATTTGAGTTATGAGACGAAGAATGATGATGATGATAACATAATTTTAGATGATCCTGATCTTATCACAGACCCCAGCAAACACACGGAAAAAACAATGTTTCCATTACAAATAATACTTGCCACTTGTTATGAATAGATTTTATACTGTACGGTTAAAAAATACTTCTCAAATTTGGAATTTAATGTTTTGTTACACTAATAATATTTAACTCTCCATGAGCTTTATCATTATTTCAAATTACGACCTCTCCATGATGTAGCTTCTTTGCTAAAAAACTAAGGTTCTTTCTCATAAGGTAAATCATTTAGTATAACTATAGCCATTAGGTGAAAATCGGCCCCAGTACTGACCGGCCAGAAACACAATTACAACAGTTTAAAACATTTTGTTGGATGTACACCTAATCTGCAAACTCTATTATTACTTCACAAGCTTGTAATTGTATCATCCACATTTAATGGCACCAAAAATTGTTTATTTTAGCCACTCATGATATAATAGATTTTTTTTAAGTTACCTTATACTTAGAGAGCTGCCTATGCTATTTACTGACTGGTGCAGAAACCATCTGCTGGGCATGAATTATGATTCCTGGTGTTGCCTAAAGTGATTTGGTTATAGTTTTCGAATTTCCCCAGATCAAGGTTCAGGAGTAGAGGCGTTTAAAAACGAGTTATTTTGTGCAGTAAGATTCTGTCTTATAATTCGCATAAATAGCCACCCCCACACCCCACTTCCATGAATTCCTCACCCTCAACCCTGCCCAAAAAAAATTTTAATTTTATTCACGGAAAAAAATGGATTAAAAATATTTATTCAACATGTATTTTAAATCAGTGGTTTACAACAATATGTTCGTCTACATAAACGGTCTAAATGGTCTAAATAAAAAGGTTTTTCTGATAGTATGTATAAAAATACGATTCTTATAAATATTAACATTCACACCCCCAGATAAACATTTAATTATTAAAAATCAACATCGTTATTATAACGTTCTTCTTTATCTGCTTCATCTTGAACGTCTGAGTCATTTAGCACGTCATTCGAAGACACAAAAGTCATACTAATCTCGTCTAATAGCGGTAAATTTTCTACGTTAATTTCAGAGCCAGAAATCATGCTTAAATACTCTAGAGTGTCTGTGTAATTATGTGATAACTATTAATAGTATATGGTAAAAAAAATTTGAAAAACCGAGAAAATAAATACCATACCTTTATCGACTGTGGGGACGCGTACGTCTTCTGGTACATTGACCTCATTAAGAGACTGGAAATTGACGTCCCGAAAAGCACCTAAAATCAAGCTCTCTTGCTTCTTTGTCACTATCATGTACGATTTCCATTTTCCACCCATAGTTTGTTCGATCGTACTTTAAAATTTCTTGCATAAGAGCATTTTGCCAAATATGTATGTGTATGCTGATCGTAAATTTTTTTCTCGTAACTCTGGGGAACTGGAAGGTAATTTAGCTGCATCATACGATTTGACAGATTCTACTAAGATTTCAGAGTTTTTATCGATCGTTCCCTCAAAAATTGTATAACGAACAGTATTAATAGAATCGTAAAAAGGGTATCTATACAAAACGCGAATCATTTTCTCTACTCTACTAAGTACGTCAGAGTGATTCAAGTCTTCCAGATTCCCTAATTTATAGAAAGCATCTTGATGTGAAGTTTTTTTCATCAATTTTTGAAGGAGTTTTATTTTCCCTTTGTTGTAAAATGAAGGGTTGTTGTTGCATCCGGTCAGAGAATGTAAGCCGTGTAAAGCATTAACAAAATTATCACTGATGGACATCGCCAAAAGCGCACTGTGTATTTGATCCACACTAATTATTCGCACTTTATTGCCAGCACCTACTTGCATGTACACGGAGTGACTTTGTTTTATATTTTTCAAATGATACAACATAAAAATGATAACATCTGTATCATTAGCTTTAATTAAAATATTCGCGCTGTTTTCAGATTCGTACTTACAAAAATGGAAAATCATTTTCGTATCGGCTTCAACGTGATTTTTCAGACTCAACTTATCACAATGTTGTGAGACTATACAAAACATTGCACCAGAACCAAACCTCATCATCGAATATTTGTTACAACTTTCATAGTTAACATACAAAATTTTGCTTTTCTTTGGATCTTTTTTATACAAAAAAAGGTGAGCCCGATCACTTAACTGCCAATCTTTTATTAAAAAGTGTACAAGAGCTTTTTTAAAACCTGTGTTTTTTAATCTTTACTGAAATCACTACTGCGTTTTTTGGCAAAAAAAAAACTTTTTGCTCGCGGCTAGTAATGTTAAACGTACTGTTATAACTTTGCCTCAATTTATGCTGATAATCTTTTATGTTTGGCTCGTCAGGGTACGTATCAAAAATTGGATGAATTTCCTGTGCTGAATGCAGATGAAAAACGTACTGCAATACGTACTCCGAAATACCACCGAACGTTTCGGGTAGTACTTTACTGCTAATATATGGAGCAGCAGAAAACCCATCATAAATTTATATCGCATACTTTGTTGATACTATAGCACATATTGTTAGACTTTCTAAATGCTGCTCCAATTTTGCTTTTACGGTTGTAATAATAGTTCCATCAGCATGACAGAACATTGGCAGAGAGCTTGTCAAAGGGTACGAAAGAACGACTTCCATCTTGAGTTTTTTTGTTAATGAAATGACAAGCAGTTGCCCAAACAAATCGCGTTGCAATCGCAATCCCGATTCCCGAGAGTTCATCGGAAAACTTTGTTTTTGTTTTTGCGATGGCAGAAGTCTCTAATTTACCATACGAAATAGTCTTATTCGCACTCCGCTGCCGTCTTCAGCGCCGCGTGGTGACTCAAGCACGAACCGAGGAGTCGGTGCAAAACATCAGCTGATCCATTCCCACAGTATGGATAATGCTTCAATTATGCCAAATTCTAATTATTAACTGCATGCAGACCTTAAAATTTTGATAGGGGATTAAGTGCAGGTCTGGAGCTAATAGATTATCAAAAGTTTTGCCCTCGGTTTTGCCTCACGGAAGTATTTGGTGATTATATCTATACATAACACATCAAAACACGCGACAACGCTGCGCTCATGTGATGGTGGGGGAACATGTATATAGATATACAAAATGCATGGCACCGACTCGACTCACCGAATAAAAAACGCTATCACGACTCACCAAATACTTCCGTGAGGCAAAACTTTTGATTTTCTATTAGCTCTAGACCTGCACTTGATCCCCTATCAAAATTTTAAGGTCAGCATGCAGTTAATAATTAGTATTTGGCATAATTGATGCATTATCCATACTGTGGGAATGGATCAGCTGATGTTTTGCACCGACTCCTTGGTTCGTGCTTGAGTCACCACGCGGCGCTGAAGACGGCGGCGGGGTACGAATCGAATCGATCAGGATCAACTAAACACTCATTCATACATTTCTTTCGTGCACTTTTACCAATTTTTTCTGCTTCTAACAAAAATTTTTTTACATTTGTGGTAGCAGCTTTACCGTAAAAATATTAAACAATACGTCAAAATCAATAGATGGATCAAGTGGATTCATATAAACTTGACTATTGTGACTTATTATGCCTGTACGAAATCCGTGTGTAAGGGACCAACTTTTCCGCGCAGTGCTGTTGTCTTTCGTATATCTTGTTCCTCCTGAAGCGTCAAAGTTTATTGTTTCCTCCAACACTAGGTCTGACGGCTGTCGAGAGAAATCAATGATTGTTCTTTTTATTCCAAAAGAGCCATTTCTGAAATGTTTTCCCTTGTGACCGGGATGCGTTTTATCGACTTGCAGAAGGCTATCCAGATACTTTGTCAATCATTGAGAATAATTTATGTGTTTATACGCAAAAAATACGTTTATGAATTTCGGTAAAACACAAATTAATAAATTAAAGTTACCAGTTCACACGGCTCGAGACAGGAGATGGTGCTAATCAATAAGCCGGATGTATGTGCAATAAAATTGTGCAGTAGCCCCTTTCTCACCCCTATATACCTCGTATTCAAATTTTTCGTAGCTTTTAACAAAAGATCTTAAAACATCATTTTCTATCTGTTAAGTACTCCATTTTTTTTTACAGTTGAATTAAATATTGATAAATAGCCCCGTCAACATGCACTCCCGTCCGGATGAAACATCTTTCAAGTAGTTAGATGCGCAGACAAAGGGCGAACATAGAGTGGATCCTTTTACATTTGTTAAAGTGTTTACCTGATATGAAACCATTTACCGATCCACTTGCCAATACTCCTGCATCTACTACTATTTTTGTTTAAGCCGCAGTTATCTATGTATTTTTCCACAGCATGAAAAAAAGCCATTTGAACGTGAAACATCCCCAGATGAACAAATAATCAGCTGGCATTCAGCATTTGGTCATCGTGACTGGCGTCGGCTCTAAGTTTTAATACTCAATTGTGAAAGTATATTATACACTCGAGGGTGTTTAAGTTGTAAGTTTATATTGATGAAAATGACCTACAAAGTATTTTTTCTCCTAATTCATCAATCAAAATTTTTATCTCCTAACTATAAAGAAACAAGTATGTTATGCTTGTGTTTGTAAGTTAACAACTGTCTCAATAAAAATGAACTAACTTCAGCTCTCATGTATGAACGATAAAAAAAATTTACACCGTGTTTTCAATCATCCTCATGGGGAAATGGCTTATAGATTTATCATATCTACTTATACGCTACATCTCAGTTTCTGTCGAATAGGAAGCTGAAATTTTGAAAATAGCTTAAGTCTGTTCAGTGGCCGCGGAGCCGGGGGGGCTGAGGGGGCTTGAGCCCCCCCTGTTCCAAAACTGGGGGGGCGCAGCCCCCCCAGAAATAGTGACAGCTATGAGTACAAAATAATTGTTTGCTATGAAAAGAGAGAGATGCATTGAACAAAAATTTACTAACTTATATTCGGATAAAAACATTAATTAACCAGATAATCTACATCCCAAGCTTCTTAACACAGTAACTCGGAGGACAGCTAGTAAATATTTTATAAATGATTGATTAAATAACAATATAAGCTAAACCTTCAGCTTTTTAACCCAGTAACCCGGGAGACAGCTAGTTAATGATATTTTAATTATTAAATGATTGATTAGATAACAACATAAGCTAAATCCAAAGCACTTTCGAAAGCTACTTGATAATAGATAATACTGTGAATAATATTTGATTGATTAACTAACAACATAACCTAGATCCCAAGCTTTGTATCCCAGTAATCTGGGGTCAGCTAGTTAACATTTTAATTAATAAATCGGTAATTAAATATATAATATGGACATACAATAAATAATACTAACCAGCTGACCCTTTGGTTACGTGGTTAAAAAACTTGAAACTTACATAATTTTGTTATTTTATCAATAATTTAATATTCAAAATATTTCTAACTACCTGTTCCCCAGTTAACTGTGCTAAGAAGCATGGGATTTGAAATAGTATTTTGATTAATGAATTTTTAATTAATTATACAATATTGACAAAAAATAAATATTATCTAGCTAACCTCCAGTTTACTGGGTTAAAAAGTTTGAGATTCAGGTAATTTTTTTTTTAATAATTTAATAATCGAAATATTATCAACTTTCTTTCCCCTAAGTAACTTTTTTTTAAATCTTGGGATATGAAGTAAGTGGGAGTTTATTTATTTCAGTTATAGGGTCACTGGGTATATTTTCTTAAGTTTTTGGTTTTTTGAATTTTAAATTTTGTGCTTCATGGTTCACTGTCACCGAGATAATTAGTCATGC
>JAPYYV010014149.1:0-10903 GCA_030522625.1 Copidosoma aretas
CAGGAGGAGCCGAAGAACGGTCGGTTGGAAAAGAGAAAGTGAAAACACAAAAATAATTTTTCACTAAATAACAACCGAACGGACACCACAACACAAGAGAGTTGGAGGGTATCGAAGAAGCACTCGAAGAAACTGAGTCACAAGCGATATAAAAAATGATACGGACGAAACGACGACTCCGAAAAAGGAAGAAAGCCCAAGAATACCCCCACAACATCCCTTTCCTGTACCTTATTGTGTCGTAAAAAAAAAAAAAAGGAGAAAAAGACGGGAACCCGCGAAGGGAAGAAACACATGGGAGATTCTCGAAATTCGAAGCTAAACACTGAGCCTTAATATTGGCCACATTAAAACTTATTAACCTCCATGCTCGTCTCTGCCAGACCGGGCTCAATGGAAAGCATCGGAACCGCGCCGAATTCCTAGAAGCGCACCGCGAGCGCACCCGCGCGCAGGTAAGGCAAACCGCTGTAAAACGAGTACCATAAGCATGCCCATAAAGCAAATTCTTAAAATGCAAGGAGATAAAAATTAGTGACTAACAGAGTATAGAATAAGATAGTAATAGGAAAATTTCGTAGAAAGAAAAAAAAAATTTGTATTTTCTAAGATGAGTTTTAAAGAAAGACCGGATGGCCAAACAAGAATAAACATCCAAGCGCACGCAATATAAGGAGAGAGCCACACGCGCTACCTAACGCAATAAATTGTTCGTTTTTTTTAATTATTTGTATTATATTATCTTTACGCTCGGGGTATAATTCGACACATACACACCAATATTAACGGAGATAGCGCTTGGCGCGGCAGCAGGGTCATTCGAAATTTTTAAATGGGGGCCCCCGTAATACTAAATCTAGCTAGAATGTTCGCAGGTAGACAACGCTGAGACAATGCAGCAAGAGGCGGGACTACGGCAACCAATCCCTCAGCGCCACAGCTAACACCCATCGAGATGCAGAAGCGGGCTCCAAGACGCCTAATCAACATTCCGGTATTTTTTACCGATACTTACATAAACTCCAATGGGGGACAGAAGCATCTCCCAAGGGTCGCGAGTCCACATGAAGACGCGAAACGTAATAAAGGGAATCTCGTCGCAAAAGAAAAAAAATAAATAAAGTTTAGAACTATGTAATAATAAGAGAATAAATGCAAAATGACAATAAGATTGCAATGGTTATTATAATTATAATAATAGTAATCAATGGTAACTGTAATGATAATAATAGTAATAAAACTAACAACAATAATCATAATAATAAGTACAATATACGCAAAATGATAATGTTATTGTAATTGTAATTGAAATTGTAATAATGATAGCAATAATAATGACAGGAATAATAATAAATATATTAATGATTATGGGAATACTGAAAAAAAAAAAAAAAAAAAAAAAATTGTGGAGGAAAAAAAAAAAAAAAAAAAAAAAATGGGGGAGGAAAAATGAATGTATTAGATATAAGTCTACTAACACAATACCAGAGAAATACGATGAATATTAAAGAAGGCAGAGCGCATGCATGAATAGAATTGTCATACACGGATCACACGTGAGTACAGGACGAGAGACAAGCGTGTGAGTAATAATGTGAAGAGAACGGCAGTTCCCTAGTAGAATGGAAGAATGAGTGAACCACCACGTGCAAAACAGACAACACAAACAACATAATACGTGCACTACATATACAATCATAGTTCGGCAGCCACTAGACAAGATATAGCGTCGTCGAGGGCGAACGACGCCGCGACCTCGGACGTGTTGCGTACGATATGCGGGGCACATTGCACTGACTCACCCGGTTGACAACGCAGCTATTTAAACGGAGAGCTCGAGCAGGGGAGAGCGAGGGTGTATAGGGCCCAGCGAGCCACGATTGGGTCGTCAGTCAGTGTCGGGCGAATTCGGAGAGTAGACGTCGGGTCTAACGATAGGAGCACACGCGCGACTCTGCCTTCGCAAGAATTGGTTGATAAAGTATAATAGTAATAACGAGTTGAGATTGATCTCGCGAAGCACCTCATTGCCACCTAACCCCACGTTACAATACGTTGTTTTGTATAAAATTTCAACGATTTTTCAGAATTTCTATCGAAAAATATCCTAATATAACAATACATAGCGTAAACATCAGCTTTTCCAAAAAAATCGATAACATCAAAATAAAATAAAAAATGGACAGCGACACACTAATTTTTTTTCAGCGGTGATAAGAATCCAAAACAAAAAAAGATGAGCCCTGTTGGATCAAAATAGGTCTACGTGATTCTTAGATACAGCTGATTACGTATACACACACACACACACATACACACACACACAGACGGACATTTTCCAAAAATAGTGTATTTAGATTGTAAACGTCATAAAACGTGTTTATAACATGTTTTCTCGACATGTGGTTTTTCGTTCATAACAAATCTTCCTCTACGATGAAGCAAAAATTGAATCAGTGTTTGGGGGTCAGATAAAAAATAATACTTGCACAGAACAAGGAACAATTATTTACTCATTCTCCGTACTTTGTCTATCGAACAGATATAGGGTGAATGATGATAAACACTTACAGTATCTGGGCTTCTTTCTTCACAGCATCTCAAACTGAAAAATGCCAGTATCTCTCGTCATGTAATCTATGTTAAAGTCTAGTATAAGAATACACTATGACATGAACTGAGCGCCGCGAGATTGTATAGCCATAGTATTTATCAAGCGATATTTACTTATAAGAGGCCGTAACAACACCCACAGCAGGTAGAAGTGTGCAACTCGATATATCTTTGTTATAATTGTTATGTCACTCTGTATAGATATATAGAACATAATGTGTATTTTTATAACGACCCTTAGAACACTATAACACATACATGGTGAAAAGCCTCGAGCGAGTTATGATGCCATGCCATTAAAGTTACTTAATGAAGACTCTACTAAAATACTCCGAATTTTCGCAAATTAAGGTCACATATTATAATGTGTACATCAAAAGTGCGAGGGAGACAGCATATCGCCATTCCCCTTGTGGCTTGCACTCAATGTGTGACTCTTAAGGTCCATTTTCATAGACGCTAGTTTCCAGCTTCTAGCGTCCAGCGTCTTGGTCACGTGACAGCTATCGTTACGGTAGTTTAGCATTTAGTTAAGGAAGCCCCATTGCATGGGTTCAGCTATCTAAACAGTCTGCCACGTGACCAAGACGCTAGACGCTGTTCAGAAAGCTGAACATGTTGAGCTTTCCCAACTATAAACGCTAAACTACCTTACCAACAGCTATCACGTGACCAAGACGCTAGACGCTAGAAGCTGAAAACTAGCCCCATGAAAATGCACCTTACACTTTCCGCGCGATATCATAAACATTCAGAACATATGACATGTATAGCTGTGTAGGACACCAGGATATACGTTCTTCGTCCGACATTTCTCTGGCAGTTGTCTTGTACATGAGTAGCAATGTCATAAAGAAGAGCATTATTTACAAAAGCTTGGTAAGTAATAATTATTGCTAATCAAGAACCGTATTGAGTGAATTAACATTTCAAGATCTACTTGACCAAAAGTTTGCTTAACAGTCACGTAAGCTCTGTGAAATAATATTTGAGGGGGTAAGTACATTACCTATGTACTTATATCCAAGCCACGAGGACATCACAGGAGGGCCACAGAACTGGCTGCATAATGGTACGCAAATAATTCATCCACAAGCACAAGGCACACAGCCACAGGTAAGTATTCCAGCTGGTTAATGATGAAGTATCTCAAAATCTACAATCATTAAAAAATAACATCTGTGATATTGTTGGCTAGCTAGAACAGGCATATCCTCACCAAGACGTTCCAGGAATATTAGGACAGCAATCCAATATACTCTCCGCATCAATGGCACCAAATTTACAAAGGACATCTAGCTCTGTTTTGCAGAACAGTGTCCGTATTCCGAACTGCAGGCCCTCGACTAAAGCAGTTCCATCAGCTCCAGTTCCGGACACGTCGGTCAACGTTGAAAATGCAAATTCTCGCCCAGCTACTAATAATGAGTCGCAGCAAAGGTACAGTAAATGTTTTGTGGTTTATTCGTGTATTCGCTAGTGTCTCTGAATTATGTATTGATACTTGTATTCAACAAATATGAATGTGTATTGAACTGTATAATTGTTTTGTAGCCGTAACGATGATGATGCATGGAAGCAGTGTGAAATGGACTACCCTTACCAACAGGTTTATACTGATAATATATATTATGAAAAGGTAAATTGTTTTTGCTACTGTTGAAACAATAAAGATGCAATTTTGAAAAAAATCAATAACTTTCAGAAATACTATGGTGAAAGAAATAAAAACTCTCTTTTAAGAGCAAAGCTGGAGGGTAGGTAGATTTTGAATAGATAAACCGCATAATGTTAAACACGAGGTATTTGAAGGTGGTCTTTCAGTTAACTTTTAAGTTGGCGCCCATACTTAAGTAACCAAGCGTATGTTCCCGCAATATAATCATCGTTTGGATAATCAGTCGATTCGAGCAAGTTTTGGAGAATTTTGTAGCAGTTTTGAGAGATTTAGTACATCACCATGTGCTCAAGGCACCAACTTAAAAATTGAACTGAAGACCATTTCCGAATACTCTAATATTCAGTATAAAATTTTTTTTTTACAAAGCTGAGCATTTAAATAATAAAATCCTTCGAAAAAGGGAAAAATATAATTATTAGTACATTAAGAAGTGCAGTAGCTTATTAAAGCAAGAGATAGAACTTAAAAATATTTTCATAGATCGAAAGTGCCATAAGCATGAAAGTATCATTTAACATTTTTAACATTTTTTATTCATTGTACGATTAACATATGAAAATAATTTTTTTTTTAATACAGTTATATGAATTTCTCATTCTCTGATTCATTTTTTGCTCTATTTTTATTTGTAATTAATGAGCTGTTCGTAAGAACTAGAACAAACAAAATTTCATTTTTTTTCTCTCTTCACTCAGAATGCAATATGAAATTTATCTTATAATACTGAAAATATATAAACAGGACAATGCCTTTAAAATGCAAACCATAAAAAAAAAGGCAATATAACTGCTTGCCAGCTTTGAGACTTGTGGTCGGATGGACGAGTACGAGCTCGCCCTTGGTGTGCCCCAAAAGATCTTAACAGCTGAAGCTGTGGTTAGCTAGAGACAGAACGGGCGAGTCTATGTGCCAGTACAGCAGGACTTTGTAGATGTCCGTGGTCCTGGGCAGGCATCAGTCCGGGCGCATGACAGTCACCCAGTCGGCATCACCGAGCGTGTGGACCATTGCGTCTCACCCTCCTCGACATCCGGTCGGCGCTCTGCTCAAGCAGGAAGATTATGCTCTGTGGGCCACAATGTAGCGCAGGCAGATGTTGTTGTCGTTGAGGACCGTAACGTCGAGCTGCCTTCTCGATTTGAGTTTAAGCTCATTTTTCAATAGCAGCAGTTATAGGCACTGTCTCTTGCTTCTGTCTTGGATTCTGTTGGCCCGAAGTGTATTTGACAGCATCAGTAGTCCCAGTCGAAGTAAAATGATTATTCGCAGAATGTATGAATGCATATAAGCTGTGTACTGTTTACGAAGGACCAAGAACAGATCGAAGAGCACCAGGAAAATTTTATGTACAAACACTTGATCTGCAATAAATAAATAAATAAATTAATGGATGAATAAGTGCAAAAAAAGTACAATCACTACAAAGAGAGCCATAAGCAAAAAATAACTAACAAGCCAACCCATAGGCTCCTGGATGTCCGTGATCCTGGTCAGGCACCAATCCGGGCCCATAACAGTCATCCAGTCGGTCTCGCCGAGCGTGTGGACGACATTGCATCATAGCGTTCAGTCATTTCATAAAGTTCTTCCGATATCTCCTGTTCTGCTACTTCGAAAATGTTTATGCGCTCTTCAGCTGAGCCCCAATGTCTTCGAGTAAAAAAATATATACTCTCACTAGTACGGCCAGCTGTACCAGTTCTACCCGCTCTGAACTTATTTTTTAATATCCTGAGGAAAGTCGTAATTGAAACCATGAGTTATATTATTTATATCAATTACTCTACTAGCTCAATCGATGGAAAGAAGAAATCAAACGTCACCAGTTGTAAAAAATATCTTCTGGAGCTTGTTCTCTGTCAGCTTGTTCACGGCCTGTATGAATACTCTCTGGCATCTTATACCAGAAAGAGCCAAATCACTGCCCAGATGGTCAACTTTGCATGTTTTTCCAAAATAGTACACTCGCTTTGTCATCTGGAGCCACATTTTGAAAGAACTGTTTTAACATATCGGTTGTATCGCCTTTGTCTACAATGTGTAGTTCTTGTGTAACTGAATATTCAACTTTCAAGACCATTGATCCAACACAAACAGTAACAGGATGCTCCATGTACGATGTAGCTAATCATCTAATACCAGTGGGCCAAGAAGCACTTGTCATAACAGACTGACGATCTGGTCGGACATCAAGCAGAGTGTTCCTGATTTGTGGCTCAAAGCTCATATTCAGCATTCAATCAGCTTTATCCAGAAGTAGGTAGGATACACATGTGACATCTAAAGAAGTAGTTTAATTTAGTACAAAATGAGCAATTGGTATTGTAATGTGAGTGTAGTACGCATTATTAATTGTATAAAGTCACGTACCCACTAACCATCCATCCATAAGAAAACAGTTCTATAATTTTCAAGAGAAGCAAACGAATAAAGGTTTCATCATTGAAGTTCAGAGCCTGAATCACATCACGATTTTTTTTTATCAACGTTCAAGTACAACATAGCTACTAGCATAAGCAAAATCCAGTTGATACTAGTGCTATCTGTATACCTTTGCCAAATTTCATCGTTGGCTTTTTAACCATGGATCTCCTTGTATTATTTTCTCACTGCACCCTATATAGTGTAGCTGTCCCATATAAGCAATGATTTGTTGGTTCAAACTTGAATACACTGTAAACGATTGTTCGCTCTAAAAGACTAACGAACTGCCAAGTTATCAATTCCCTGTCTCTTTCCAGGAGCTTATCCTAAAAATTAATATCAAGAAGTAAAGGTAGATCCATAGGTGTATAATAAAATTTAAATTTTCTTGGATTAATGCATTGGGGAAAAAAAATTACACAAAGAAACAAAACGAGACAAAGTAAGCAAGTACAAAACAAACAAACCCATGGGCTGGTTGAGAAGGAAGATAGAGTTGGAAGTCTGGAGGGTGGCCCTGTCCACATTTTTGCGTAAACCATAACTATTGCTTGGTTGTAATACCCCATGCTCTTTTCGAGGGATTCGGGCTCCCTGGCACTGGTGCTAATCATGGGGTCCAGGCCGCTCGAGCTGGACCAGAATCTTGGAGCACTTGTTGCTAATGCTTGCTAGAACACACTTGGAGTCGCGTACGCCAAACGGTGCACGAACAGGTACGCGAAGTGGCACTAGCGGGCGAGTCTGCTCCTATTGTCTGCCATGGGTACTGTCCACGCTCCCCTCGAGGTGTTATCTCAGCTATCTGCTTAGTGATTTGGACACTCTCCGGGCGTATGAGTAGATCAGATCAACTCTTAATACTTAATAGAAATGTAGAACTGCAATGTATGTATAAAACCAAGCTACACGTGTATTATATATATATTATGTCACCGACCGCCGAGCACTCTCTCTCCCTCTCTATATATGTCTGCTATAGCAGACGAGCGGTGAAAGGCTCATTCGAACCGCACGCGATTTGATAACCACTGACATAGCAGACGACGCTGCAACAGCTGCTCGGACTCTGAAGTTGGCTTCACCAAGAAATGGACCCCCCTCCACTCTTTTTTGGACGGGAGAGTGCAAAGAGGTAAAATGCTTATTTCAAATAGAATCTTACTGCTACTTTTGGACTTAGTTATATTAGTAAATATAAGTTTTTTTGCCTTAAGCAGCTATGAATTATCATCATGATGCTCTTCCGTAGGCTATCATAGTCTTAGTGATTTCAAACAGTACATTTCTATACTCTTCTTATCTACTTATCAATATAGTAAATCAATGTCCTAAATTACGGTCACAGGAGCCTATTTTTAAGGAAATCTTATAGCTACTTTTGGAATCTCTCAGTTCTACTGGTGAAAATAAGTTTTTTTTTTGCTTTAAGTAGCAATGAATTATCATCATAATGCTCCTCCGTAGGCTATCGTACTCTTAGTGGTTTCAAACAGTAGATTTCTATATTCTTCTTATTTAATTAAGAATATAGTAAATCAAAGTCCTAAAATACAGTAATAGGTGCCTATTTTAATAAAAATCTCATAGCTACTTTTGGAATCAAGATAGCGAAATGCAGTTATAAAGGTTTATATTAAAAAGAATCTTCAGCAACTTTTGGAATTTCTCAGTTATACTGGTGAAAATATGCTTTTAAGTGGCTCCAAACAGTAGATAGCTTTATTTTCAACTTATTTTTTCAAGAATATAGTTAATCAAAGAAGCATAATACAGGCATAGGAGTCTATTTTGAAAAGAATCGTATAGCCAGTTGTGGAATCTCTTTGTTATAGTATGTGAAATGAGATTCCATTAGTTTTAGGCCGATATAAATTATCATTATGACTTTTTCCGTAAATTAACGGAACTTTGTGCGTTTTAAAACAGTAAATTGATATATTTTTATATTATTCACTGAAGAATATATTGAATCAAAGTTTCGAAGTACAGTAATAAGAGCTTATTTTCAAAAAAATATTATAATACTCTTAGATCTTTCAGTAGTACTAGTGGAATTACTTATTTTTACCAGTAGAACTGAGAGTTACATTATTTACCGTTTAAAAATCACTGTGAAATTCAAACAAATTTAAGCTTGGATTGTGTGGTGTAAAAGGCGTGTCGTGGGTGTTAGCAGAAAATTATTTAAAAACTCTATTTATGCAACCTGTCCTTGAAGGGATTTTTTTTCTCAAATAGGTAAAGAGGTTGTTAGGGGGAAGGGGGTGGAATGAATATGTTGACCCAACTCAAATAACAGAGAAATATTATAAATTTTACTTTATTTTGGTGGGGGGTATTGGGAGAGTTGTGGGAGGGTTGTATCGCCAGACCCACCATAATAACTATTTAATATGGAAATATATGTACTACATACTATACTATACTATACTATACTAGAATAAAATTAAAATTTTAAGTAAAAAACGTGCAAAAAATCGTACTTAGCTTTGAAATTTTGCTCATCATACTAGTATACTATTATATCGACATTTGTTTGTATTAAGTATATACTATAATAATTTTATAATGACTATATTATACTATTTGTTTCTAAACATCCTTATTTTTGTTTCATTCGCAGCGTTATTTATTACAAATCAAGCCATAAAACAAACAATGAGTAAGCATGTACCAAAAGAGAGACTTTAGATTTAAGTCACTAATGTACATGCCAGAGTATGCTACTGACATGCTTGCTAAAGCTCCAGACAGTATTTCAAATAATAAGTTGCCGGTGTGTAAACTCAAAAATATTAACCAAATCAGGTATCTCAAACCTCGGTTGATATACGATAATTCTTATGTAGAAGCAAATCACAGCATAAGTGCAATTTAAAGTATGATGATCTAAGTTTAGAGGCAGAGGCGACGCATGGCAACAAGGCAACGGCTCGCTTGGTGCGTTCTCAGCAAAGGTCGTCGAGTCTACAGCAATTTATAGCGAAACGAAAGGTAAACGTATAGACTGGCTCTTAGATGGCAGTTGTACGGATCATGTAGTGAATCGTGATGATATTTTCGTAAAATGTATTGATTTAAAAAATCCGGTAAATGTAAATATAGGCGATGGTAGAAGTTTAAAAGCGACAAAGTAGGTCAAGTTTTGAGTTATTTTAAAGTTTTTGATAAATTTGTAAGAATTAATATGTCGAATGTATTTAACGTGAAAGATATGACGGCAAATTTAATAAGTCTTGCTGAAGTAACGGATAAAAATAACGTAATTGCGCAAAATAATACGGCGAAAATTTATAATAGTGAAGGCGCGCTTTTAGCAACCACGTATAAAATTGACAAATTGTATAAAATGCAAAGTGACATTCGAAATGGTATTAAGATCACTGTTAATACTATGAGTACCGAGAATGATAAAATTACGTTAAAGGAAAAATGGCATCGTATTTTGGGGCATGTGAATTTTAAATATTTGAATTTATTATGCAAAAATGAATTGGCGGAAGGTTTGCCTAAAGAAATTAAAAAAGATTTTATGATATGTGCTACATGTATTGAAAATAAAATGCGTGATATACCGTTTGAAAATAATAGACTAAGGGCAAAAGATATTTTAGAAATAGTTCATACAGATTTAAATGGCCCACACAATACTATTGGATGAAATGGGGAAAAATATTTTTTAACGTTTATTGATGATTACAGTAAAATTGCTAGACTGTATCCGACTAGATCAAAAGATGAAGTTTATGATCGTTTTATTTCATATATAAATGAAGTTGAAAATTTAACGGGAAAAAGAATAAAGAAATTAAGGTGCGACAACGAAAAAGAATACATGAATAAAAGAATATTTGAGTTAGTGAAAGAGAAAGGGATTATTTTAGATGCATATCCACCTTATGTACATAGTTAATGTATAAGTTAATGTAAATTTCGAGATGTTTATTAAGTGAGGTAAGAATAGACAGAAGGTTTTAACCGGAAGTTGTATGTGCGGCAGCCTATTTAAAGAACAGGACACTTGCAAATACTGCTAAATTGGAAACACCTTAGGGGTCGTACCCAAATGCCGTGGACGATTTTTTCGATTTTTCGGCCCCCCTCCCCCCCCCTGTGTAAACTTTGTGTAAATTAGAATTTCCCCCCCCCCCCCTTAAAAGTTAGGTTGACTTACTTTTTTTT
>JAPYYV010014150.1:0-11075 GCA_030522625.1 Copidosoma aretas
TTCTTTTTAAGTTACACAAGAATTGTATAAGAATGCTTTTATGATGGACATTTACGTATTCTTAAAGAACTCTTTATCTCCAAATATCTGCGTATTGGGACTCTACCGGGCACCGAGTCTTCTTCGTGTATGCGATCACATATGTATTGCTGCCCGAACAGGTGCTCGTCGTAAACACATGCAGTTACAATTTTGTAAGCTTTTGCCTCACACCTACCGTTGTTTTATAAGGCTTATTCACTTGTGATTTCATCATGCAAGATGGCGACAGATTGGGGTAAAAGTTTAAATTTGCATCTAAAGTTAAATTAGAGTAAGAAAAGTTATTAAGATGTATCACCTGATGAAAATTCTTGTAAGAACTTATTTACATTATAAGCTATCAAATAGGCAATTCGTATTAAGCATATTTACCAGATAAGGAATGTAATTAAATAAACGAAGTTATCGCGGGAAAAAAGTTAGATGAATAAAATAATTTTTTTCTATTCTCCCAAAAGTCTCATCACACCAATATCAAAATATGACAACAAGCAATGCTTAAAAATGTAGAGTAAATTTTAATCCCCCTGAAACAAACTGCATAGATGATTACAATCACGTTGCAAGCAAAAAGTGTGGTTATAGCAAGCCAATATGTATTTATACCTTTATAAATTGTGCCTCCTCTGAAGCATTTTTACAACATGATCTATACAGGTATACAAACTAGCTGGGTTCAACCACACGTGCGTGCAACGTGATTCTTAACACCTGTGCACTCTATTTCAGTGGGGTTAAAATTTGCTCTTCATTGTAAGGCATCGAGTTATGTCATATTTTAAAATGTACGTAATTGGACCCTTGTAAGGATAAGAAAAAAAATGTTTTTTTTTATCTTCTCCCGTGCAAAAGTACGCGCTTTTGTCCTCGAAATCTCGCTCAAAAGTAGCACTTTTTGTCCCTGCTGGCATGCGCTCTAATCTACGGTGCATATAGATATAGGTATACAAAAGAGTGCTAGCAGAAACAGCGGAAGCAGCTAAATCAAGCTAGCCAGCTAACGGTCACCAAAAACTTACTCCTAAATATGTGACGTAACCTTCAATACTCCGCAAAGCGTACTTATACGTCAGTCACAGAAGTTTTTTTTGTATCTTTGTATATATACCAATATTATAGTTAAGATCATTCCAGCTTATCAAATAGCGTTTTAACGTGTCAAAGCGAGACAAGTGAATCATATGTACCACGTACATGTACATAATAAGTTACTACTTGCACAATATTCCCGTATCTTATACTTATGTTGTGCATGTGCTTATTGCTTCGTGATTATCACATTCATGTATACTCTGAGATGAATGTAAATATTTGCAGATGTAAATAAAATCGCGATAAATGGACTCAATATAGAAATTAACGACTGTCACAGGAGCGTGGCAGCCGAATATAGTGCAGACTGTACACTTTACATGCCCCACGTACAGCTGACGCGAAATACAGCGACTATGTCTGTTTTAATGTAAATCATTTAATAAAAATATTGATATTGCACGTACTTTTGCCCCGATATGGTAACAAATCGTATACGCTACTCAGGGCGTAATATACTATTCACATCAACTTTTTGCCCGCGACAACTTCGTTCATTAATTTATATT
Source organism: Copidosoma aretas (assembly GCA_030522625.1). Classification (NCBI taxonomy): domain Eukaryota; kingdom Metazoa; phylum Arthropoda; class Insecta; order Hymenoptera; family Encyrtidae; genus Copidosoma; species Copidosoma aretas. Next base: position 1,644 of record JAPYYV010014150.1, read on the forward strand.
ACGTATCAAGTGAATATACAAAATATTCATTGTCCATTCGATGGCTTATAAAAAGAAGAAGTTCTTTCAAGCATTTTCATCAGCTGGTACAAATAAATAACTGTTATTACTCTAATTCAACTTTTGGTGCAAATTCAAATTTTTACCCCAGGCTATCGCCATTTTGCATGATGACGTCACAAGTGAATAAGCCTAATTAGATTGCCATAATTATTTTGTAATCAGTGGACAAAATATTATCTCATAGAGCTCATTTTCTTCGGACAACAGATTGGTCAGATAGCTGCTATAAGCTCCAAAGTATTTTTACTCGGTCTCACCACATTTCCGTACACTCCGCAACCCTATTTTTATAACCTTTTCTTGTACTAAAGGTGGCTCAACACATATATCTAAGTACCTTTAAAACGGATGAAATTCAAATCTATGATTAATAAGTATGCATTCTACCCCAGTGCAAAATTTTTGCATAGGTTGCTATGGAAATTTTTTAGTAAAACACGTTACAAGTGAACGTCTTTTACATAGCTTCTTATGAAGACTGACACGGTTTTTACCGGTAATCACATCATAAATTTCTTAAATCACCTTAAACATTAACAAAAAGCTAGTGACATATAGTTGATATAAGGTTCTTTCAATCAAACATAAGAAATATATAGGTTACTGTGGATTTTATTTAGATATTTCTTTCTGAAGTATAGACACAATAGAAAAAGTAAAGGTTATAAGGTTAGAGCGTCGTTTGCAAAACACGCGCTATATATACAGCTCTGGTCATGACTATACCTATGTACATTTTTGACTATATATGGTGTGTTGAGCCTCTTTTAGAACAATAGAAAACATTTTTTGAAAAAGTCTGAGACGTTTTCTTCGTGGCGCCGAATTTGGACACTTTTAAATTACGCGCGATAAGTGCTTCTGTAAAATCAAGTGCTTAAGGGTGCGTTTTGACGGAGTTTGCCAGTCTGCCAGACTGCCAGACTGCTAGACTCTATCTAAATGCACCCTAAGGTAGTATGTATAGTCACCGAATCCTAATTCTAGAACCACGAAATTCAAACTCTAGTAATTATTTATGCTATTAGAAGACAAGTATCAACTATTACTATAAAGCAACCATACAACAAAAACAACTTCATCATAAACAAGTGCTGAGCAAAGTTATTGCCGTTTATTTTGTGGATATGGCCTTAAGAAGGCTCTTCACCTACTACGCTTGACAAAAGTTGTACTAGCATGGAAGTATATAAATATATGTGTGTAATCCGACCGAGTCTTTCTCCTCCACTGCATGATATATAGGTATACATAACAGTGATACATGACCATGTTTATAACGTCAACACAAGTCTTTGGAAGCGTTATAGCATCAAAAAAACAATAGTAAGGTATTTATTTTATAGGCTCATTGTGAAGAGCATAGTTGAAACTATAGGCCTGTAGTTTCTTGTGAGTCAAAGTCATTTCTTCGCAGAGAAGACGTGTAACTTATGGTCATGAAAGTGACGGTCCCATAGTTAAATCTCCAAAGTTTGATGTTGCTTTATTTGAATTTTTGCATGGTAACTGTGAGTGTATGACTTTGCTTGGGTAAGCAGCAGCAACAGCAGCAGCTGGAAGTTCGGCTCAGAGCAAGGGCACACGCGAAATAAAAAGAACTTGTTTACTTATAAAACGATATGCTAAGCTAAGTTACAATGTGGCAGCTAATGGCCGTTGCAATCTGAACAAAGAGGGTGTGATAAAGACGAACATCAGGTAGCGATGTTGGTTCGAGGAGAGCTACCACTGGAGGGTGCCGCCTTGCTGCTATCGGTGGAGAGGGGCGCTGAACAACAACAGCAGTATAGCCAACACCTTCGTTTGTCGAGAAGGACCTCAGGTGTCGTAGAATGAAGCCTGACTCTGACGAGCACTAACCTATATTCCTGACACTCCCTCCCTTAGAGGTTCAGCAGAGTTGTATAGTCTGGCATCATAATCTGCTCGAATAGGGTTTTCTCTGATGATTAATTGGCTCTGAATTTATAGTACAGTGATGTCTTTGTCTTCTTCATCACTGCTTGTCTGGTTTGACATATCTGAAGAAAATGAATAAGCAATTTACAGCGTCTGAAATCAATTTACGTTATATTAAAAATTTTGTTTCTGAGATAAATGTAACTACTGATTGGCAGAGATTTAGTCATGGTATCTGCTCCGTTCTCTGACATGTTTATCCATCTGATATTTAGTTTACCGTCTAAGACACTTGATTTTATATGATCTCTATGTGTGTTGGTGATGTGGCTTTTGGTGCCTGTTTTCTCTCTTTCTTTTAGTTGTTCGTTGATCTTCTAAATACAATCATCAACATTTTTTAATTTGTTGTCGCCATCCATCTGAGAGCACTTAATAGCTGACTGATTGTCGCATCAGATAGTTACTGGATACATTGTTTTACCAATTATACTTCTGATTGCTTTGTCCAAAGAAACAAGTTCTTGACAAGCATCGCTCCTGGCGAGGTATTCAGCCTGACATGTGGACAATGTCACATATGACTGTAGGTGACTTCTCCACATTACGGGGATTCCGAATAATATAAATATATATCCTCCTGTACTTGTCAAGTCTTCTAGATCTCTGAAACTTGTGTCAGTCATTGTAAATATGTCATTTCTATTTTCTCTGAACGTTAGACCTAGATCGACTGTGCCTCTGAGATATCTAAAGATTCTCTTTACATCTTTACAGTCTGCTTCTGAAGGTTGGAGTTGTTTTCTCGATAGGTAGATCACTGCAAAGTCTCTATCTGGCCTTGTAGCTCCAGCGAGATATATAAGACTACCAATAGCCTCTCTGGAAGGAATTTAAGTCTGCTGCGCTACTTCTGCTTCATCGCACTCTGAATGAATTTGTTCTCGTTTTTTTTCAACTTGATGAGTGACCATGGGTGTCTTCTGAGGTTTGCATTCTTTCATGTTAATCTCTCTAGAATTTTCTCTTTGTACTCTGATTCTGTTGGAGTTAATGTTCTCTATGTCTGATAATTTTCATTTCTAGGAACTGTTCTGGTTCACCCAGATTCTTTATCTCATATGTTGAATTTAACTTGGTTTCAATGTCTTTAAGTTTTTCTTTATGGTTCTCTGCTAGCAGAATATCATCTACATACAGCACTAATAAGACCATCTGACCATCTTTACGCCATGTGAAAAAACAAGATTTGCTGATGTCCTTTTCCAGGCCAAATTTCAAAGGTTTATATATGAATCTCTCGTTTTATCGCTGTGTACTTATTCGGAGTCCGTATAAGGATCTCTGAAGTTTGCAAACTTTTGTTTTTCTGAACTCTGAATCAAAGTCCAGTCCATCGGGGATTTCCATGAAAACTTCATATGCCAAAGAGCCGTTGAGAAAGGCGGTCTTTACGTCCATCTGATAAACATCCAGGTCGTATTTGTTCACAACTGCGAACGCAGATCTGACTATCGCTAATCTGGAGACCGGGGCGTATGTTTGTTTGAGTTCATACTCTTTTCGATCTTTGAAGCCTCTGATCACAAGTCTACCTTTATACACTGTGTTTCCTTCTGAGTCTGTTTTCTTTTTGAAAACCCACTTAGAATCTATGGTGTGTACTTTAGCACCGTTTTTATCGATGGATGGTCGGTCGACAATTTTCCACACTTGGTTATCTTTCATGGATTTAAGTTCCTCTCTGACAGCTTCTAACCATTTATCCTTGTCCTCTGATTCAAGTGCTTCTTTATAACTCACAGGATCTCGATTTATGCGTGCGATGAAAACTATCTTTAAATTATCTCTGATCATCTAAATAAATTCCTAAGTCTGCATCAGCAAATCGTCTTAGGGATAATAGATTCTCTGAGACTTCTTTTGCAATAATCATATTTGACGATTTAATTCTTTCACCTGAGTTTGTTTTCAAAAATAAGTCGCCCTTGCCATCTACTTGAATGTTGGCAGCCTTATTTTTGTTAGCTCATCTAATAGTTTGGTTTTTACATCTGGTAAAATTTGTTAATACAAAAGCTTTTTTGACAATGTTATGTGTTGCTCCAGAATCAGCAATAATCGTAACGTTGGAGTGATCGTGCAAAATTATTTTGTTGTTACCTGCTATCATTGATTTCATGTTTTTTCAAAGACGAACAGCAGGTAGCGATGTTGGCTCGAGGAGAGCTAACGCTGGAGTGTGCCACCATGCTGCTATCGGTGGAGAGGGGCGCTGAACAAGAAGAGCAATATAGCCCTCACCTTATTTTGTCGAGAAGAACGTCAGGTGGCGTAGAATGTAGCCTGACTCTGATGAGCACTAAGCTATATTCCTGACAGTAACCAATGCTCGAATTACACATATAGGTTCATTACAATCTTATTTATAATAACTCAAAGTATGAAGACTGTAAGTCATTTTTGTTAAAGATGAAGGGCCTCCTTAATTCGTTACAAAACATTTTTAGATTTTAAATTTCGCGGTTTCAGAATTAAGATTTGATGACTGTACAGGGAACACCCAAGGGTTGTTAATTCTTTCCTCGCATGATGAAACTTATGACAGCAGCTTTGAAATCAGATGTATAATCCTGTACGTCACGTTACGTCATTGACGTCTATTTACGTGAAATCCGGGAAAAATGAACGATCCTTGGGTGTACGATGCAGTGGTGCTAAACTCAGCTTCAGAAATAAAATAAATCATCTGTTGATACTAAAAGTATAAAAATCTTTATATTTATATATAAAACATGTAAATGACACCAAAACAGCTTGTAGGGTGAAAAATGAAAATTTTAAGGGTAAGAAGAAATAACCCACTTATCACGTAATACATAAATATACTAATAACATAGGTAAACAAATGTTATCATTGATAAAATTGAAAATTGTGCCGATTGTTGTGGAGAATTTTCGATTTATTATTATTACCGTTATTGTGCGTTAATAAACAGTTTTTCAAAAAAATCCTAAGAAAATTTTTCCTTTTGTTGACAAAAAGGTATATTTTGAAATGGCTCGTAGAACGGTACGACTACAATGTCGCTACATGTAACACCCTGTGTTACATGTAGCAACATAATAATTAAACATTACAGTTTTGCATACCGATACCGATGCTGAAATTTTAACCACGTGCAAACAGCAATAAAATGAGATTATGTACGAAGTCTGAATAAGATTATAAAAAAATCTAGTAGGGTTACGGTAATGACAATTTCCAGAAACCGACTTTGGCAACTGATGAAAAAATGAATTTAAATCAATATGAGATTTACGAAAATAATAACTAATTCGGGCTCAAACGTTTCTCGCTAGTTTGGACCTCAAATAACTTGGAAAAGCCAATGAAAAAATCCCAAACGAGGAATTTCAGAAATACTACTTTATGCATAAAATATCCCATTTTTCGTGAAATGATCCATATATAAATATATACACACACATATATACATATACAGAGAGAAAGCATTCCACGTCAAACCATGCAGACAGAAAAAATTTTGTTGAATAGAATGCTTAGACAGAACTTGATAAGAAATACATAATTTCGTGTATTGCTTGACGCTAAATCGTTTAAAAATATTTAAAAAATTTTTGAGCTAGCTTAAGCATTTATTTTGAGGTTAGAAAGATTAAATAAATATTTTTGTTGGATCAGCCGTTTATTTTATTTTTTTTTTTTCGTAGCTTTTCACACCCCCTTTCAAATACCCGTATTTTAGCATTTTTCTCTCACATATATGAATTTTTTTCTTAAAAAAACATGATTCTAAATTTTCAGGAATGCTGACTCAAAATCTTAAATTAAAATTTGAATATTCAAAATGGCGACCCAGCCAGAACATTACCGGAAATGGCCCTCGGTAAACTCTCAGAAAATTTGGATTTTGGTAGTATTCGATGCGTTGATAAAAAGTCCCAATGGCCGGTAACTTGTAAACATTAATTTACTCTGGATATTGTCGTTTAAAGTTGCATTATCCCACAAGGACTTTCAAGGTAGTACGATATACTTATCTATATGTTACCTTGTTTAAGTCCGTACATATTATTTGTTAGTTAGAGTCTGTGGTGAGTGTAAGTTACGTATACGTGAGTGTGTGTGGGCTTGTGAGGAGTGTGTGTGTATGTGTAGTACGTGTGTGGTATGTCCATGGGAAACCTGTAAGTAGTGCGTGTGTGGTTTGTATGTGTAGTATGGGTGTGTGTAGATGGGGAGAGGGGGCGGGTGTATTTATGGCGTACTAGTGGAGATTGTGTCTACATATAAAATATGCGCTATTACGGTGCCACTACATGAAGTTGCTGAATCGCCATGACGAAACGAAAAGTGACGTCAGAGGCAGTCAATTAACAGGTCCTAGTACACTGGAAAACATTCGGTGCAGTCGCTATACCATAGGCGGTGCAGTGCCTACTCCGCATGTCCGGGGCGTCAGCTATGCCAGTCAGAATAACAGCTGTCCCATTGGGATCCCAACACGTCACGTGACTCTCGCGATATATACAGTCAATTGGGGGAAAAATAACACAGGCCTTATGGGGACGTACCTATTCTTATTTTTTTACGCCAACAACGATCGTATTACGGCAAAAGCCTGCAGATAACATGTTTTCGTTGTGATAATGGTACTTCAGATATTTTTTTTTCCATCTAAATCGTTACTTTAAGCTGAAAACCTAACTTTTAAAGTGCAAAACGCACATTTAACCTGTACAAATATCTCCCGCTGTTGTCTATACATAGGTACGTAAACAAGTATATATAGGCCACAGCGAGAGAGATTTGTACAGGTTAAATGTGAATTTTGCACTTTAAACATAAGGTTTTGAGTTTCAAGTAACGATTCAGATGGGGGAAAAAAATATCTGAGGTACCATTATCCCAACGAAAACATGTTATCTGCAGGCTTTCACCGTAATACGATCGTTGTAGGCGTGAAAAAATAATTACCGATACGTCCCCATAAGGCCTGTGTTATTCTTCCCCCAATTGAATATATATATCGCGAGAGTCACATGACGTGTTGGGATCCCAATACTCGTACACCTAGTACTTTCTGCCGTATACGCACTATACCGAACCCGTATACCTACTGTACCAAAACATGCTGTGTATACATTTAGTCGCACGATAGGTATAACGACTGTACCGCTGTGGAACTCACGTAGCCCGATATAGTCCGAGAGCCCACTGCAAATTTGGCTGCCTATAACTGTTGAGGCCAAATTTTTTTTGTTAGATTGCGCAATTCTTGTGCAAAACAAAAATCCAGGGCTGCCGAGTGTAAGGATTTTGAGAAAGAGAGAGTAAAAATACTACGTAGCAGATAGTACTTCACGATTGGACCTATCACTATTGTGGACGCAATTAGCATCAAACTGAAGTATTTTCTCTACTGATTACAAAAAAATTATGGCAGCCCCAAAAATTTTTTTCAGGAGCGAGGCAACAGCTTCCAAAGTATCATCTGTATGATTTTTGAACGATTATCTGCTCGGGCAGCTATATACATATGTGTATACACAGCGGAGCAGATAGTGCCGATAACGTAGAGTACCGACTAACCACTCTGTATACACACATATACAAATATATATATAGCCGCCCAAACAGATGATCGTTCGACAATCATACAGATGATACTTTGGAAGCTGCTGCCTCGCTCCTGAAAAATATTTTTGAGGCTGCCATATTTTTTTTGTAATTAGTAGAGAAAATACTACAGTTTGGTACTAATTTCATCCACAACAGTGGTAGGTCAAATCCTGAAGTACTATTTGCTCCGTAGTATTTTCGCTCTCTAGCTCTTTCTGAAAATCCTTACACTCGGCAGCCCTGGATTTTTGTTTTGCACAAGAATTGCGCTATCTAACAAAAAAAATTTGGCCTCAACAGTTATAGGCAGGCAGACAAATTTGCAGTAGGCGCATGAGATGATAATGGATACACTGTACTTTGGTACAGTGTGTATACGTGCGGAGACAGCCACTATACCGAATGTTTTTCAGTGTAGTAATTTGAAAAATAAATGAACATACAAAAAAGACTGCTTTTACGATACAAGTGAGAAATAATTGAGGAGTAGGGAGTAAGTTGAGGATAAACTTTAGGTTTTTTTTGGATTTAAGACATAAAGGGCTATTAAAAATGAGGAAGCCAAAGGCAGAAGCAAAAATAGTTAAGGGAGCCAGTACATGTTTATCAAAACATATACCATATGCCTAACGTTTTTATCAAAATAGATATACCTTTCAGCGTTATACTTGTGCTTACAATTACCTTAGAAAGCGAGCGAGCGAAGCTTGAGAGGGAGCCATTAATGTGGTACTGTGTCAGTCCTATGTTTACACTATGCTGTACTATATATTTCTTAGGGCTAGCCACACAACGTTGCGTTTTAATATTCAAAAAATTACTCTGCAAAAAAAATGGTTTTCTTAAACTTTTCTATTGTACAATAGACTTTTTAAACCTTTCTCTTTGCTTCTTTCCACGTCCTTGAATCAATAAACGAAATACTAAAGCACTCTTCTGATATTCTCGCTATTCACCTGATATTTTCTTGATATTCACCTAATTTTCACATGATTATCATTAAGTGTAAATATCACGCCCAAAAAAATAATATTTTTGCAGAATAATTGTCTAAATATTTCAACGCAACGTTGTCTGGCTCGCCCGAAGAAATATATAGTACTGCATAGTGTGTACATAGAACCCATACAGTACCACAATACTGGTTTCCTCGCCAACTTCGCTTACTCGTCACTCATTCCTCGTTTATATATTGAGCTATGTTTTTTGTTTCTTCGTTTATTTCTCAAGTTACTAACACACTGAGAGAAGACTCCCACTGCACCCTAAGTGCAAATGCTTTACCAAATTGACTACTCGCCCTCGGTTCAGTTGTTAGTATAACTGGCGCACCACTGAGAAAGCTGTACAGGCCAGTGTGGCGTGGCAGCAGCACGAATCTCAGGTTCAGGCGTGTGATCCGAGACACGGAAAAATATTTTCATCAAAAAACCAGGTTCCACATGTTAGTACAAGTATTTTAGATAGTCTGTTAAGAGAAAAATATGTACTAGCACAGATATACGTATTATGTGGTAGTCCAATTTCAATTACTTTATGGAGTGTAGTGTCAGCCGGGACGGGGCGTTTTGAAGCTTATGTTATACAATGCGTCTTTTAAGATAGTTTTCTGCAATGGTAACTCTAAATGGTGTAAATCATATGTTAAAAAAATCAGTTCTGTGCATAAAAAAAAGGTACATATTGATACAGATCAGCTTAAGAAAACATTCATTACACGCGTCAGTGATGCCAGACGGTGCCCTAACGGGGCTCAATATAGAGACTGACAACAGTGGACTCTCGTTGCTATTGGCCGGAGGCGCTAGAGTATAGCTGAA
>JAPYYV010014152.1:0-14069 GCA_030522625.1 Copidosoma aretas
GATAGAGAAGAAATAGTGTTTCTCTCAGCTCAAGTATGTCATATTTGTCAACGATCCTTTAGTGAAAAAGATGTAAAAGTGAGAGATCACTGTCATATGGCAGGAAACTTTCGAGGGGCAGCTCACAACAGTTGCAACATAAACTATCATGAGTCCAGATTCATTCCTATACTCTTTCATATTTTAACAGGTTATGACTCGCCCTTTATCATTAAAGAAATAACAACAAAAACTCATTTTGAAGGACGTGCTACGCTTATCGCTGAAAATATGGAGCGATACATTTCCTTCACTAAATACATAGATGGTAGTATAATAAACTTTAGATTTCTTGATTTTTTTCGTTTTATGGCTTCATCTTTGGACGAATTAGCTTCATATTTAGACAAGAAACATATTTTGAAAAAGCTATATCATAACTATTCACTTGATCAAGTAGAATTGTTGCAAAGAAAATGTGTGTTTCCATATGACTATGTGTCTAGTTTAGAGAAGCTGAAAGATAAACAATTACCCACTCAAAAATATTTCAACAGTTAGTTGTATCAAGTAGATGTGACCGAACGAGAGTATGAACATGCTAAGAACGTATGGAATATGTCTGATATAAAAACTTTAGGTGAATATTCAGACTTATACTTGAAAACTGATGTGCTATTATTAGGAGACATCTTTGAAAATTTTCAAAATACATGTATAGAAGCATATAATCTTGATCCAACCCACTACTACACAACACGCGGGCTTATTTGGAATGCTATGCTTAAACAGACTAAGGTTAAACTGGACCTCCTTACAGACATTGATATGTTCCTCTCTGTTGAAAGAGGTATAAGAGGTGGAATCAGCCAATGTAGTAATAGGTATGCAAAAGCTAATAATAAATATCTAAAAGAAGAATTAAATGATAGAGAGGAGTCAAGCTATCTCTTCTACTTTGATGTAAATAACTTATACGGATGGGCCATGACTCAATATCTACCATATGGTGATTTCAAATGGGTTGATGATATTAAGAATTTAAAAATCCTTGATATTGAAGATGATTCAGATTATGGTTATATTTTAGAAGTCGATTTAGAGTATCCGGAAGACATACACAACGATCACAAAGATCTCCCCCTGTGTCCTGAACATCTGGCAGCTCCAGGATCCCGTGACAAAAAGTTTATGACAACATTAAATGATAAAGAACGATACATCATTTATTATCGTAGTCTAAAGCAAGCTCTTAAATGTGGATTGACTCTCAAAAAAATTCACAGAGTTCTAAGTTTGAAGCAAAGCGCTTGGTTACAATTATATGTTGATTTGATACGGAAAAACGAAAGCACTCAAATAATGAGTTTGAGAAGCTATTTTTCAACTGATTATTATTGCTGTATATGGTAAGACTATGGAGAATGAGAGAAAACGCGTTGATGTTAAATTAATTATTAGATGGGAAGGAAGATATGGAGCGGAAGAATTGACTGCTAGGCCTAATTTTTACAGTCGAACTATATTTTCAGAGAATCTTGTGGCAATTCAGCTTGCTCGCACTCAAATAATTATAAGAAAGCCGATATATGTTGGTCTTAGTGTGTGAGATATTTCGAAAACGTTCGTGTACGATTTTCACTATGGTTATATGAGACCGAAAGTTGGAGGTAAATGTAAACTCCTATATACTGATACTGACAGTCTCTCATATGAAATACATGGAGTTGACATGTATCAAGTTATTAAAGAGGACAGTGAAAAATTTGATACCTCAGACTATTAAGCAAATAATGAATATGGCATTAAAAGATTGAACATTAAAGTTATTGGTATCATGAAGGATGAATGTAATGGTCGAATTATGACTGATTTTATAGGACTTCGTAGTAAAATGTATAGTGTGCGTATACACGGAGACGATACTATTAAAAAAGCTAAAGGTGTCAAAGCTTAAGTTGTCAAACGTACAATAACATTCGATGACTATTATGACTGTTTATTCAATGATAATATTATACATCGTGAACAGTGTAATATACGATCAAGACTCCACGTCGTGCGAGCAGAGAAAGAGAGAAAATTAGCCCTTAGTCCAAATGATGATGAACGTTATCGCTTACAAGGAGAAACGGATACGCTACCGTGGGGGCACTACCGTGTTATAGAAGAGCAGTTGATTGGTGCTGCTGTAGAAGAAGAAACAACCAATAAGAGATCAACAGAAAAGGAGGGGGGTGAGCCACCCAATAAGAGACCACGATTGTGAATCGATACCAGCACCAGCGTCACTATATTAGGAAGCGTGCCCTGTAGAAAGAATCATTCGTTCCAGCGCTCTGTAGAAGGAACACGTTCTAGAAGCAGCTCCAAAAGGTCACGTTGGCTAAACTCATTAAAAGATATCAAAATAGTTTGTATATACTTTATTATATATGTATATTTGCTACTTATACTGAAGTTATCTAATTATATCAGATGGCAGATCTAGCAGCTATTAATAACATTGCACGTGGTAAATATCTACCGACGAAGAAGATCTCTGAGTTGACTGAGGATGAGTTTAAGGTTACGATGCTGAAGAAAGTCAATATAAGGTTTGGTAAGAAGATCATTGCATGTCTCGATGCAGAGTTCCAGATTTTTTTACCGAAACATTTATCAAACAGTCTTTAAAATGGTCCTCATTTATATACTACACTTACACAATATTGTAATGATAGTAAACTGTATACTACATATGTAAATAAATGTATTGAGTTTACAGCTAAGTAATAAATTATGGAAGTTTATGGAGAGATTATTTGCATATAGTTTGGATCTCACAGGTGAAGGCGAGGTTGGGGCTTCCACCACTTCCAATACCAAATTATATTTGACCCTTATTAATCCAACTATTATGTGTACCATCGAAATCTAACCATTTGACAAATGCTTGTTTCCCTTTCTTTTAATAATTTGTTCCACAAGGTAGATATCGTGATATGTAGCTAATAAAAGTTCCTTTTCATAGAAGCCACCAGCTATAGGTTCATCTCTATAATTTTTTAGATGATAAGTGGTCAGACTCGTTTTTGCCACTCGTATGATTGAAAATATCTCCGTTGACCAATTACGAGTGTAACCTTTTTCAAAAATGTTTTTAACTTTGCTCACACGTACTTTATCACCAAAATTAGATTTAAATTTCTTCATGTTTATTATACTGCTGATGGAATACTTTTTCAAAATTTCTTTTTCATCTGTAGTATTTACATCTGTCGGTCTCACACCGATTTTTCGATGCTTTTTATTGTTATATTTTACCACGATATCAGATTAAATATCTAACCATTTATAAATACCGCGAAAACTAAATCGTATTCACATTTTATTTTTTAGCGTACGATTAAATCATTAACATATAGCTGCTTAAAAATTACTGTATGTAGATATGGATTAATTTTATATTTTTTCATAAGATCTTGAAATCTTTCATTGTAGAATTCTTTACCTTAATCTGTATGTAAATTGTTCGGGATTTGACCTTGCAGTAATATATCATGCATAGCTGCGGTTACATCATCACCGGTTTTTCGTTCTTCTGGTACTGCCCATGCATACTTTGAAAATATATCCATAACCCTAAGCATATACCCATAACCTCTATTTTCACGAGCATATGGTATCATTTCTACGAGATCAGCTTGCCATGTTTCATCCAAACCTCGTATATCAAACTTTCGACGAGGGTAGTTGCGTCTTGCAGGCTTATGGAGCTCTTCCACAACGACTTTCATTTCATTTATTGTTTGAAGAAATTCAAGATAATGTCCTTTTTATAGAATCTATCTCCTGCTCGATCAAATTGAAATATTTTCAAATTTTTTCAAATATTTTTTCATATTTTTTTTTTCTTCAAATTTTAATATTTTTGGAAAAAATATATCACTAATATTACCCAATATTATGTTCAATTTATTAATCTCATTATTTAAATCATTTGTATGTTCACTTATGAGTTGAATTTCTTTTTGAATCATAGCAAGATTAACAGCGTCATTCGGCTGAATTGCTGTGGCAACATTACACAACCTTTTACCTTCTATATCATACTGTCCGTTTTTAGTGAATTTAAAACCATTTCCAGGAGGACCTCGACTACCACCTTCAGTTTCACCCAGCTTACGTCCATATACATCAACACTTATATTTATATCAACATATTAACTACCATACACTTCAGTATATATAGTTTCTCCCACGCAACTCTTCAATGATTGAAAGTATCTCATAATCATGACTTGGATTACCAGCTGATCTTTCTGCTATAAGTAAGCGAAGAGGGTCCACTAATTTATTAGGATCATCCCAATGAATATAATCGACAAAAGTAATAATTCTAGCAAATTATGATGAGGTAGAGCGCCTCCTTTCTTTTGTTTTTCATGAAATAGTGGAGCAATAACTTTGTTAAATTTATTACTACTATGAGCCCGAAGTTTGCCATCTTCACTTAATTATTTCCTATGGACTTTAGACTTTTCTAGCCAGAGATAATATTTATTATAGTCATTTTGCGTTATGATACTTTTATTAGGTTGCTTATTCACCAGTAATTCCATTAAACTATTAGTTATTGGGAATATTTGATCTTTCAATGTAATTTTATTATTGTTAAAATATATTGGTGTGTTTCCGAGAAACTATCCGTTTTTACCTTTTTTTTACCCCATAAACTTAATCTAATAAATCCGTGCGCTTTTGCTCGATTATTTGTAAATATCGATTATTAGAAGTTGGATTACCTTCATCATCACTTGAATCAACTGGAGCTTCGTGACCATTTATGGTACTATCTGTACTCTCATCATCATCATCACTCTTAGCAGACTGAAACATAGTTGTATCAATAGGTTTCCCTGTATGATTTACAAATTTTTTAAAACGACGATGTTAAGGACGATATCGAGGTTCAACTCTCACTCGACTAGATTGTTCAAAAATCTTTTTTGTTTCAGTGATGGCTACCTGTAGAGGATTGATGATAGGTTTAAAAGTTTTATTTAAGACCTCTTCTACTTTCTCTTTTCCGAACTTTTAAAGTCTGTACTTACGTTTAACTGCTTATCTAGCTTTTACAAGCTGATGAAGAATATTTTTCTCTTGTTCGTACATGTTAATGCTATTCGATGTAGTATACTAATGGGAAATCTTACATGATTTACTATTTATTTATAGCAAAACAATCGAAGCGCTTCCTATATCGACCATCGTTCATTCGTCGATCCTTATCAATCACAATAAAGCTATGATTATCATCTTCCCAACATGTTGAACACAAAGTTTTAAATTCAGTGAAACTGATATCTAAATTGACATGATCATCATGAATATGTTTCAAGTTTGTGTCATCTTGTCTGAATATAGCTAAAAATTAACATTATCCCTAACAAGATGTTTGGAAATCTGAGCGTAAGATTGACATAAATAAAAACAGTCAACATTTTTATGTCTTCCCATGCAGAAAAAAGCTCTAACATTATCTTGCTTTTCACATGCTATATCATCGAATATCATAATAGAATTTGGTAGTGAATCAGTTGGAGCTACTACAGTTTCATGTTCACTAAATGCGAAGTATTGTATACCCTCAATAGGACTTATAAGCTCTCTCAAAAACTTATATTTTGGCTGATTAAGAGATTTCGAAAATACATGAGTATTCTTAAATCTCATACCATTAGGATGTGTAATTAGTGCTAGTAAGCTATTAGTTTTTCCGCGATTCGATGGACCGCAGAAGACTGCACGAATACTATCGGTAGTAAGTCACCATGACGACTCACATGTTCTTTTTGTTCAACAAATCTATCGAAATTTGGTATGGATAGCTAAACTAGTTGTTCTTTGAATTGTGTCATGTTCAACACTTTGATTACTAATACTCATACAAACAGTATAAATAGATCCTTATATACTTTTTTCACCATCAGTAGTAACTTGATAAGTAGAGAGAGTGAGTTACAATCATGATTGTATACAAATAAACAAGTGGTCGTGGCTTATTAAACAGTGTTATTAATAAATTACCTGGTGAGTTCCATATCCCTGGATATGAATACTGTGGCCCTGGTACTAAACTATCAAAACGGCTTGCTAGAGGTGATTTAGGTATCAATCGATTAGATGCAGCATGTAAAGAACATAATATAGCTTATTCAAAGAATCAAGAAAATATTAGGCAGCATGGAAAAGATTTAAAACGACTGATTCAAATGCTGATGAGAATGCAGCTGCTATTGCAATAATAGGTGCTATAAAGCTAAAAAGTACATTAGGTATGGGTTTAAAAGATAATAAAAGAGTGAAATAAAATGGTATGAAAGAAAAAAAAATGAAAAATACCTTAAGTACAATTCTTAAAGCTGCTTCAAGAGAAATGAATACACAAAGTTAAGATGCTCGTTAAGTTATTAGTTCTACTTTGAGAGGTGCTAGTAGAGCTGTTAAAAAAGTTGATGGTAACAAGAATATCGAAGTCCCACGTATTTTACACCTTCCTACTCAAGCTGGTGGAGCTTCACCTCTGATTTCCTCATTTGCGGGTTTAAGTGCGGCTGGTGCCATAGCTAATGGTATAGCTGGTATCGTTAATAGCATCGATACTACTAAATCGGCAAAGCAACAGCTGCAAGAGAGTGAAAGACACAATAAAACTATGAAAGCTATCACTCTCGGAAAAGGTCTTTACCTTAGGCCACGTAAGTCGGGATTAGGTGTCTATATAAAACCATATTTTGGTAAGGGTTTAAAAAAAAAAAAAAAATTCTCGACACAAAATTACCTAATCGTGCTTTAACAAATATTGATCTGATAAAATATGCTAAAAAATTAGAAATCCCAAATTTCCGTGGAGTATTTATACGTTATTACTTACCTGCAAATGGGCCTCGACATTGTGAAACTGCTGTAGTAAATCTTGATGACAAAAATGGATCTGGAACTCATGGGGTAGCATATCGAAAGCGTGGTAATAATGTGGTCTACTTTGATAGTTTTGGAGATTTACAACCACCTATTGATTTAATGTTGTACTTGAGAGTTGATGAGATTAGGTATAATCATGAGCGATATCAACATTTTAATTCTTATAATTGTGGTCATTTATGTTTACAATTTCTAACGCGAACTGTGTGAAAACTTGTATAAGGTAATGTAACTGTGATATAATCATACATTTATCCTTAAACAGTGATGGAAGAAACATTGACACTTACTCTCTCTGGTACTTCTTTTACATTAAAAGCACAGTATTTCCCACCTATTGAGTTATCAGCAAAATATAATTATTTTTTTGGTTTGGTAGAACTTCTAATCTTTAATTCCATTCCAAACATTGATAAAGATAGTGATAAATTTTACATAGACGATCAAGTAGTTGTATTACCTGCTGGTAGTTACAAAATTCAAGATATTGAAGCATTTTTATTTGACGTATTACAAGTTGACAATATATCTGTTTCTCTCAAGCTGAATAACAACACACTTTGTAGTGTCATTACGAGTAATAAGACCATTGATTTTAGACTAAAAGATTCAATAGGGCGACTCTTAGGTTTTACTGAACGAGTTCTCGAAGATAACGTTACTCACAACTCTAATTTACCTGTCGCTATTCTCAAGATCAATGCATTAAGAATTGAATTAACATCACAAGTGGAGCCTATATAAACAACCAGAAGGTGCATACGATTCATGAATTTTTCCCAGCTGTACCCCCGGGATATAAAATCATTGAAGTGCCCTCACAAAGAATTTATCTACCAATTATCGAACGTATAATTGATTATATACAACCCCGCATAGTTGACCAAGACGGTAATTTAGTTAATTTTCGTGGAGAAGTTACAACAATAAGGTTACACATAAAACCTTTCTTATAATAGGGATTATATATGAGCATAAAAAAAAGTATTTAAGCAACTCGAGATGGAATTTAAATCACAATCAGCAACAATGATTCAAATCGTCAACACAACGGAAAAGACAGCTAAAGCATACAAAACCAATAAATCAAAATATTGGATTTCTTATAAGTCTCGGGTAGAAAATAAAAAACCCTGGTGGAAAATAACCTTGATATTTTTTTGTTGCATTAAAGATTGAAGATATTCAAAACATTCAGTCTCCTGTCGCATTTGATGAGTCCATTGCTCACTGCGAGATTCACGCTCATCACCCATGTGCATCATCAACTTATGGTAATAGTGAGGAAATCTCCATATTAATTCAACATCAAGACTTGTGTCTTATACCATCTCGCAGTTCATTGCATGTATATGGAAAATTAGTTAAAGTAGATTGTAATACTCCAGCGACGCAGACTAATTTAGTGAATAATGCCATCTGTCACCTATTTAAAGAAATAAGATATGAGATAAACGCCATAGAGATAGACAAATGTAAAAATGTTAGTTTAACAACTCTCATGAAAAATAGTTTAACACTTAGTCCTGATCAAAATCCCTTGACTGAGAATACAGGCTGGCTTTCTATAGGAGATGATGATCTAAGTCTAACTAATGATGGTTTCTTTGATAACATCATTCCTCTAAGTATGATTTTGGGTTTTGCTGAAAACTATCGTAAGATAGTTGTAAATGTTAAACATGAACTTATACTTACAAGATCGAGAAACGACTTAAATGCCGTACTCCAAACACCAGTAAATGCGGAAGCCGTTAATGTGTAAGCCACTTGGGAAGATTTCAAAATAGTAGTATTGAAGCTCGAATGACTTATGACATATGTTGTAATGTCTGATTCTAATAAAATTTGTCTGCTAAATCATCTCCAAAAAGATAAGTTTATATTAATGAGTTTTCGAACATGGGAACTGTATGAATATCCACTTTTACCTTCTACATCAAAACATATTAGGACGGTTAAAACATCTAATCAATTAGAAAAGCTACGCTACGTTATTTTAGCTTTTCAAACGAATCGTAAAAATCAGAGAGCTGTTAGTGCTAGCAATTTTTATCACTGCAATATAAGAAATGTAAAACCTTACCTCAACTCATAATATTATCCATATGGTGATCTTAATCTCGATATACCACATAACCAGTATGCATTATTATATGAAATGTATACTATTTTCCAGAATTCATATTATGGTAAAGACCGTGCACCTTTATTAAGTAAAAATCAATTTTTGAATAACACATTATGTATTGTTATAGATTGCTCTAAGCAAAATGAATCCTTAAAAAATGCTCCGGTAGATGTACGGATACAATTTGAATCTAATGCAAATTTTCTAGCCAATACAGCAGCCTAATGCTTGATTCTACACGATGGCATCATTTAGTATTGTCCTATGAGTGAGGATGTCAAGAAACTTGTGCGAAGCGGTAGTGAAATAATAAAACTTATATAAGGAGATAAAATGAGTCTTTACTTATTCATTAGTCTACTAGACACCACAGGACATAGTCAAAGTGCTAAACGATGTATTCAACAATTCACTTACATTATGGAAGAGAACAGCAAGTATCAAAATTTTGATAAAGAGAAAGAGCCATTGTTAAAAAAAGATGTTAAAAAAAGATAGTGATGAAGGACAGTGTGAATATGGAAGTTTTTTTAGATTTATATTCACCGAATACAAGATCTTTCCTAAAAAGTGAAGGTTACGAAAAAATAAAAAAAAATCAATAAATTATTTTTTCTAATCATGAAGAAAAGTTGGAGTAGTACTAAATACAAAAAAACTCAAAGATGAAAAAGAACAGTCAAATCCTCAGAGTAATGGAAAATTAGATGAAGAAAAGCAGCGATGGAAAGAATTTGTAGAAAAAAATTCTGAAAAAGGAAGTAACTATTTTTCCTGGAGTAGTATGTCATTTCCTAAAAAGAACGGATATACAAAATTTTAATAGGAGTGTACTAGATATGACACGAAGTATAAGAAATATTATGCATCCGACAACAACAACAACAACAACAACAACAACAACAACAACAGAGTACTGGGTTATTAGGAGTTAATTGGAAAAACAGAGTGAAAAAAATTTGGATTATTTCGAAAGTACATTAAGAATAAGTTTCAAAATAATTGTAAACATAATCATGGAATATGTTGTTGATATGCAAGGTTATAAGCAACCTGTTAATGATTTTGTATTAAGAGTTGGCTATCGTTCGACTGAAAAACGAAGAGGAACCAAAGATCTTCCTATTTAAAGAACTGTTTCCTTGGCGAAGACTCACCGATAAGTATAAAAAGGAAAATATTTGGTTGAAACATAACTACCATGGTATATCATGGAATGCTGGTCAGTTCCCATACAATACAATTGGTAGTATTCTTCGAGAGTCTCTATCCGATGCAAGTAGGATATATGTAGCACGCTCTATTCAAAAGACATGGTTGGAAAGATTTAAGTTTCTAGTAATTGATATCCTAGAAACGAGATATTCACCATTAGATCGAATAAAAAATGTTACAGTTTGTTCCAACCACGATGGTTCATACAAAACCAGCTGTGCTCTACATATTGTTAAACTTTTCAAACACTTTATTCTAACACCAGAACCAATAGAAGTGGAGCCATAAATAAAATATGAAATGTAATAGTCTTTAAAATAGGTCGTACAATAGGAGGATAATTCAAGTATGATAGTGCGCTGGGACTGAGCGCACTTAAAAAGAAGTCGTGTCATAGCACAGTATTTCAAAAAAACTCATATCATGTCGGTCGGAGCGCAGTGCTCCCGGACCAGGGGGGTGTCCGAACGCAGTGATAGGTCGTACAATAGCACGGTCATTAAAAATAGGTCGTACAATAGCACGGTAATTTAAAAAAAAAAACTCATACTATATCGGTCCGAGCGCGGTGCGCTCGGACTGGGGGATGTACGGGCGCATCACTGCGCTCGGACCGACATAGCTTATCTACTAGGGTTAAAGGGCCAAGTAGTGCCCAAAGAAGCCAGAGCAGCTGGAGATTGTGATTGATTAAAAGACCTTAACAAGGACTTTAACTTGGTGCCCGCTCCAACGATATTAGTCCCTTGGTCACTATACAAGTCTGTACGCTGCCCTCGCCTGGCAGTAAATCGCTGAAAGGCCGCTATGAAGGCTTCAGATGAATAGTTTTCAACTATTTTCAAGTGGACTGCATGCATGCTGAGGCAGAAAAAGGCAGCTACAAATCCCTTTTAGTACTACCACCATGAGTCTTAGATAAACGAATTTTGAAAGGAGCCGCGTAGTCCACACCACTCTTTTGAAATGCCGGAGCGGGCGTTACTCGAACCTTTGGCAGATCGCTCATGATTTGGGACATAGAGACCGCTGAATAGCCCAGACACGTGAAACAATCAGAAATTACAGCCTTTACAGTCTGTCGACCGCGAAGAACCCAACACTCTCTACGTAATGTTAGTAAAGTCACTTGAGGACCACCATGCAAACTTAAAAGATGGGCATGTTGAACAAATAACTGAACTAAATGATCTCGTTTACTTTTATCGATTTGATCGCAGGATTGCATAAGTAATGGATGTTTAAAACCATTTTCCAGTTGTGAGTGTTTTATCCTCCCACCTAATCGTAATATTCCCAGTTCGAAAATTGGATTGTGTATTATTAATAGGCTTTTAGGTTTTAGTGATCTTAAATCTCCTTTTGATTCAACACATTTTTTTTCTTTTTTGAGAACCGAAATTTTTTTCAAAAAACACTTTCTTTGCTGAATATGTATCCAGAATAACTTAGCATTATGGAATTCCCTTGGTGTTACATAAAGAGTTGAACTGTTAAGAATAGCTTGAAGATTTAAAAATGGCAATTTAGAATCTTGGACATGCATCGAAGATTTGGCTGAATCTATTTTGTTTTTCAGCTGGAAAATAAAACGGATACAGTATGAAAGAATTCTACATAGCTTGGTTAATTCTGAATAACGATAATACAAATCCCATATGATCTTTGTCTTACTAAGTTCCTTAACCTTAGGAGCTTCAGCTAAGGCTAGAGTGCTAAATATGTATTCATCTTTGATTCTGAAGACAGATTATTGAGAGTTAAGACCTTGTAAAATGGGTGGACCTGTAAACCAAAGTGATTGAACCGTGAAGTTGAGAGGGAAAAATTCCACGTGATGCTACATCTGCTGGATTGTCCTTACCAGGTATGTGGTGCCAATGAGCATCTGGCATTAGTGTATGAATATCTGCACAGCGATTCGCGATAAAAACAGGCCATTTAACTGGAGGAGCCCTTAACCAATATAGTAAGTCTTTCGAATCCGTCCACAAATGAATTGACGATGTAGAGAATCCGGATACTATAGAATAATGGTTGACTAATTTTGACAAAAGATAAGCTCTACAAAGTTCTAACCTAGGTATACTAATTGGTTTAAGTGGAGCTACACGAGTCTTGGAAATCTGGAGTGAAACAAAAACTTGACTATCAACTACTGCCTTTAAATAAACAGCTGCAGTATAAGCACGTCTGGAAGCATCAGAGAATCAATGGATCTCGATTTTTGAAGAGTTCGGGAGGTAATTTGTCCAACGAGGAATAATTATTCCATTTAAAGTGGAGAGGTCTTTCAACCAATCATGCCAAATTTTAACTACAGTTAGTGGTAATTAAGGGAGTTATATCGGTAACAGAAATAACAATGCAAACGAGACGAAAATTTATTTACGTATAAACTGAACCTCGAAAAGAACACTGTCAAAATTTGGTGGCATGAGGGTTCCTCGAAGCCGAAAAATTAATATTTTACTATAACGTATTTTAACACGCGACCTTATGAGAAACAGCACTTTTTGAGCCTTGTAACTCGTATATCTCGCTTATTAACAATTCTAAAGGTTATGTTTTCACGTAAGCATGAGAAGGACCGACTACACGTCCAACAGTCGTATGCACAGCATATGTACAGCACGTACTATAGCGAGGGATAGAACTCCCTTAAGTATCCCAATCTATTCATAAAGCCCATAGTGACTGCATTAAAACCTTTGCAGTTACTTCTATTGGAGCTAACCAATCTAAGAGATCGAATAATTTAGCTATTTGAGAGAGCATGTTTCTCTTATTCTAATATGGAGGTTTAACCATAGGTTTTACTTGGTAAACAAAAACGTCAGCTTGAGGTTTCCAAATCAAACCTAAAATAGATACATCAGGTCTGCTATCAAGTTCCAAGGTATCTTTAGCTAGGAGTTATTTAGGAAGAGCTAACACAGCTTCCTTGCAATTGGAAGTCCATTTTCTCAACAAAAACCCGCCTTCACAAGTTAAATCGAGTAATTGTTTTTGTTTTTCCATAATTTCTTTCACTTGATAAGAACCAGAAATCGTATCGTCCATATAAATTTCAGTGGTCAGAATCTGTGCTCCAAGTGGATGTACCTTTTCGTAATCTTTAGCCAACTGTCTCAATACTCTTGAAGCCAAAAAAGGGGAACAAGCTAAGCCGTACACGGTGAGCTAGAACTAACTTTAAATGAAAAATTCGAGTACTGCTAATTTTTTTTTTTTTCAATTTAGTCTGCTATGTTTAAACATTACAATTTAATACAAATCAGAATGTTCGGTCGATATATTTTTAAAAAAATCACATTTTATTATTTTACGAAAAAAAATCGTTTTTTTTTTTATAAAACTCGCTGTTTCAAACTATATTTAAATTAATGTTGCTCCCACTCCTGATGGGACAGTTGGTTTATAACTTAAGTATGTGTTTGCCAAAAATACAATACTAGTTATAATTAATGTACTTTTAGATATTTATCAATTTGAAAAGTAATTGATAAAAATAAAGCTAAATATCAATCAAAGGCTGTAGTTTTCATTTGCGAGTTTAAATTCTATTACTAGTGCTTTACTTTACTTTTAGCTTTACTTGGAAAGAACCTTCTCGATGACACGGACAATGTTATTGTTTTGTTAAGCTGGCATGCACTTACATATGCCTATACTATTTACATTTTATATGTATGAAATTTGTTGTTACTTGACTTAAGTTCGCTTCACGCTACTCTATTTATATATGTATACATATTTTGTGTTGTCTACTGTA
>JAPYYV010014153.1:0-11006 GCA_030522625.1 Copidosoma aretas
CCCCTCTCGCGCTACAGTCCACGGCACTCTACGGTAACTATTTTCATGAAAACTTGGCCGCATTCACAAGTTAGCGATTTTTTAGGGTGGACAAACCGTTCTGCCCCCAACACTGCTCTCGGGACGAGCTGCTGCTTTTGGCGTGAGCGGGCCTTTTGAGCGTAGGGTGGTAGACGAGCACTGGATGGTGCTGCCACAAATATACAGATGACGAGGTAGTGGATCAACCAAAACAAGCTTATGAACACTTAAAAGGATTTATTTAATAATTATTATAAATATTAATAAAGATAACAGGTATTCTTCTCTCCGTACCGAGGGACCTGACGAGAGCATGCGCACTTGGCGACGGCCATATTCAGTCACTTGCTTTCGTACTTATATACAGCGCATATACAACGGTGTCGCTCTAATCACTTATGCACACTTATATACATGCCGATATCTAAATACATTCTAGTAATATACATCCACCTATATTACAGTACGGCTCTTTAAATTCATATTACATTTGATAGTTCTAGTACATGATATTTTTCAAATTCAACATATTGCGAAAGTTTACAAACTTATTTTTTCCTAAAGCCTTGGTAAAAACATCTGCCACATTTTCTTTTCAACTAATTTCTACAATATCAATTTCTTGTTTCACATAACTTTCATTTACGGAATTATTATAAGTTTCTATATATTTTAAAGTTTTTGTAAAATTTTCAAATTTCGCTATACTAATTAAACCAGAATTAACTACATAAACTTTTATAGGATTACAAATTTTTACATCAAAATCAAGTAATAGATGTTTTGTAACTTTCATTTCACCACACATTCAGACATCATAACATACTCAGCTGATGTGGAGGATTTTTTTATACTATTTTGTTTCTTAGATTTCCAATAAATTATATTTCCATACACTTCACTTACATAATCTGTCGTTGATTTTATATCTATTCTATTTCCGGCACAATCAGCATCCTCACAACATAAAGTTACAGCATTCGAATTTTTATTAAAAGTTAATTTTGGGTCTTTTGTTAAAAATAAATATTTTAGAACTCTTAAAGCATATTTATACTGAGTGTCACTATAGCAATTTTAAAATCTACTAAGATAATTAACACTGAAGCTAATATCAGGTCTAATTCCCGAATTTTTTGTTGTGAATCGGCGATGGAACCAGAAAATAATATTCGATAAAAATCGGCTACCAAAAACGCTCATTTTTTTTGTAGATTATAGAGTTCTATGTTCACGTGCACACAATAATTGTACTTCATAACATAATAAAGTATTTAAATTGGCACCAAAAGTGCAAAAAAATAAGTTCTTGCGTGAAAAATACACGTTTTTCGGTACTAACGTTACATCTCAGCTTTAAAAAGTTGGCGGTACTAGTGATATGGTTTCAAATAAAGTTTAAACCGTCTTTCAACATTCAAAATTTTTTTACAAAAAAAAGATGTGTTTTTCGAGAAATTGGGATTTTTTAAAAATCGGCTTTTTGTAGTGTTTTGTATATCACTTTATCTATGTAAAAGGTATCTCACTATTTTAAAAAATTTTTAAAACTGCATAAAATATCCTTCAATCTAAAAAAAATCGTCCAATTTGATGCATTTTTGAATGAAGGACGAAGGTTATAGCTTATTATCATATTTTAGAGCTGTTAAAACGGCTCTTAAACGTGAACTTTGAATCGTCTCGTAGGGCCACATAGGGGTCAATGCACCATCTACCGTACACTCGTAAATTCACTCTATTTTGTTAACATGATAGTAAGATAGTCTGATGCTAAATTTTGCCTCAATAAATTTTAAATTGTTTTTTGAGATCTCAAGAAAGAAAATAATTTTTTTTTGAGCGGTTAGAGCTTAAAAAAATGATTTTACAATAAAAAAAAGAAATAAAAGTCGTGTTGCTATTTCCGTTCTGCTGTTCTTATTACCGTACCCCATCCTCTGTACGCGTTCCTAATACCGGATTCCATTCACCGTTTGATGACAGATATTGATATAACCTCTATTTCTGTTCACAACTGCATGTGGATCTAATTGCCTGTTACATCAATCACGATGAAAGTGTCAACACCACAGAAAAATGGAAATTCCAAATCCAAGAAAAAAACGCAAAGTCAATCGTGCAAGTCAAAAATAACTAAAAAAAGAACCAGGTTGAATTATTCCAAAGAAAGTGTTGTACAAGCTCTAGATGAGATTAAGAAAGGAACAAATACCATAAACACTGTGTCAGCTAAGTATGGCATTCCTGCAAACACTCTCAGAGACAAAATAAACTGGTCGTTTTTTTCCCATTGTTGTCATCCATGGCTCAAAAGCTTTAGCAATCTACTCAAAAAAATTTTGAGCTGACATGTAATTATTCTCACTGTACCCAAAAACATAGTCATCTGGTGCAAATTGTGCAGCATCCTGTGGCAGTGACTGTCCTTTAAAAAGACTGAAAGGTGTAGCCAGTTCACCAGCAGCATTTCCTGTAATGAGCACACCACCAATTACTTTTTCATTATTATCGACAACTTTGTAAATATTCTTGCAACCTTTTGGTGCTAACACAGTGAGTGGATGAGAAATAAGAGAAACTCCTAAAAAGTAATAGTTAATCTGAATAAAAAAATTTGTGTTTGACAAGATGCTTACAATGTAAGATTGTACTCTTACCTGTCTCATCAGTATTAAAGATGCGATCAGCTTCAATGTTCAAAAGATTTTCTTCCACAAAATAATCATATATATCAGAGTATTATTTTCTCAGACCTTCTTCTGTTACATTTGCTTTGTTAAGAGTTACTCTCTCAGATACCCTTGTGACTATTTTTAGGTGTCTTATCATGAATAAAGTGAACTATTTTCTGCCAGGTGTATTATTAATAATTGTATTTGGTTTTCCAAGCTTAACACAAATATCCTTCACAGTTTGAATAACCTCAAACTTAGATATAGGAAAACCTTTCCGACAGCTTCAGAAATCGACTCTTCCAACTAATTTTCTTGATTTTGTGTAAGGACAGAACCAATTCCTGGATTATTCTCTGAATATTTTTTCTTTATTTTGTCTCTGAGAGTGTTTGCAGGAATGCCATACTTAGCTGACACAGTGTTTATGGTAGTAGTTCCTTTCTTAATCTCATCTAGAGCTTGTACAACACTTTCTTTGGAATAATTCAACCTGGTTCTTTTTTTAATTATTTTTGAATTGCACAATTGACTTGCGTTTTTTTCTTGGATTTGGAATTTCCATTTTTCTGTGGTGTTGACACTTTCATCGTGATTGATGTAACAGGCAATTAGATCCACATGCAGCTGTGAACAGAAATAGAGGTAATATCAATATCTGTCATCAAACGGTGAATGGAGTCCGGTATTAGGAACGCGTACAGTAGATGGGGTACGGTAATAAGAACAGCAGAACGGTAATAGGAACACGACTTTTATTCATTTTTTCTACTGTAAAATCAATTTTTTAAGCTTTAACCGCTCAAAAAATTTTATGTGCTTTCTTGAAATCTGAAAGAATAATTTAAAATTTACTGAGGCAATATTTAGTATCAAACAATCTTACTATCATGTTAACAAAATAGAGTGAATTTACGAGGGTATGGTAGATGGTTCGTCTACCCCTACAATTTTTTTAAGCAAAACCCTGAAATAAGTGTCTGTTTTGTCTGGAAAATCGAAAGAATGAGTTCCCAGCTCGATTCGTTGGCGACTTCGTAGGTCGCTGCATGACTTCATATGGATCCTACCTTATATCATTATTTATATATTTCTTACCATTATAGCATCTCAATCTTTTCAACCGTTTTCCTGTCTTACTCTCAATTAGATTTACATAATTCACAAAACGATTATAAACTTGGTCATTTTATCGGATACAATAATTTTTCGCCACTATTCTATAATCATCAATGAAACTCCAACAATATTTCTCAATATTTAGACCAATAGTACTATGTGGTCCATTCAAATCGGTATGTGCAATTTCTAAAATATCTCTTGCTCTAGATCTTTCATTTTTAAATGGTAAATTACGCATTTGAGTTTGTAAACAAATTCCACATTTTAAATAATTAGATTTTAATTCCTTTGGAAAACCATCAAGCATTTGTTTGCTACACGTCTCTATCAAATAATAGATATTTACATGACCTAGTGTCTGATGTAACTTTTCTTTCTCTGACAATTTACTCTTTGTCATTAAATTTTATTCACTTTTAATAATTTGACTTGTCACATGATAAATACATTATTCTTAATAGCCAAAGCAATTATGTTTTTATTTGGATCTAAA
This sequence comes from Copidosoma aretas, assembly GCA_030522625.1. Classification (NCBI taxonomy): domain Eukaryota; kingdom Metazoa; phylum Arthropoda; class Insecta; order Hymenoptera; family Encyrtidae; genus Copidosoma; species Copidosoma aretas. The sequence goes on from JAPYYV010014153.1 coordinate 4,312, forward strand.
ATTTTTGACATGTTTCCTACTGAAACAACGTTAATAACTTTAGTAACCTTACCGTAACTTATTGAATTTCTATCCATTTCTTTGACAGAAAAAACATTTCTTATTTTATTCACCTTACTTATTCCATTAAAATTAAGTTGTTGTTTTATATTACCTAATTTAGTTGCCTTTAATAAACGACCATCATCTACCTCAACATAAGTAGGCTCTTTCAATTTAACAGATTCATAAAAATATCGATTATCATTCACAACATGGTTCGAACAATTGTTATCAAGCAACTGTTTAACTTTATTTACGCAACTATTAACTTCTACACGCGACTCATTCACATCAGGGCTAGCTTCAAATTCTGCATCAAAACTACTTGTATTAACGTCTCCGTTTTGATACCCTTGTTGATTTTTCTGCCAATCGCCTTAAGACGATATTGACTTAAGCCTCTACCATCTTCTTGACCTTGACCTCAGCCGTTACTCACGCTGCCTCGATACTGCCACTGCTGCTATTGTTGTTGTTGTTGACCCCCGCCTCTTTGTCTCTGATCATTCAAAATTCCACTATACATCACATTAATTGCTTTAAAATCCTTTTAGATCCCCTCTCTTCTCTATCTGTCGTTACCATTGCTCTCGTAGCAACAACTTCACACTTTTTTAACTTACGAATTATCGTGATTTTCCTTTTCAGCACTCGTAGTCCTTTTCATTGAAGATACGAATTCGTGATTCCTCTGCCATCTTGGCTTCTTTCAATTTCCCTGTATCTTCATTAGAAATACAATTTTTTTAAATTAATACTAATTTCCACATAAATTTACCTATATTCCAACAATACCTTTACTAGTTATCTGGAAGTGGCATAAAAAAGAACGCAAAAATCTAGATTTGAAGCGCTTTCTTTACCAATTCAGACGTCGATGGTTCTAACTCCAATGAAAGATACAGATGAGGGGTTTGAAGAGTACAAAGCAAAATATAATTTTCTCAGAAAAAATTTAGAAATTTATGAGTACGATGATCTTCAAACATTTTATCATGACAATAATATAAATTCAGATTAGAAGTACGTTAATGTAATACTAGCAGGAATTAATAGACCAAGAGTTTACTCACGCGTGAACCTCATGAAAAATGGACCAATTCATTTAATCCATTTGTATATGACATAGTAAATTCAAATACAGGCTTTTAATTTATCACGGAAGAGAAGAGTATTCATGTGCCGCTTACGTCGTTCAATACGTCAATAAAACTTACAGAGGAGTCAGTAATTTGCAAAGAAAAATAATTGAAATAATGGATGAATACCCAGAATTCTGTATATTTAAAATTACTCAAAATATTAGTATCAATCTTGCGAATCATACTGAGATAACGCGTTAAGAAGCTGCTTGGTATTTATTAAGAGAGTCTACGTCCAAAAGTTCTACCAATATTGTCTACATACCAACTGTTTGGCCCATTGAAAGACGAAGAATAACAAAAACTATGAAGGAATTGAGTGAACTTGATGAAGATTGCACGAATATATGGAAAGAAAATTGCTTCGATGAATACGAAAAGAGACCTGCGGATTTAAAAAATATTTCTCTCGCTCTGTTCGTTTCTAAATACTTAAAAACCAAAATGGAGAGTATGTCGAGCGAGATAAACCTAAAGTAATACGTTATCGGATTTATGACATGGCTACAGATTTCAACGAATACACGAGAGAAATGGTGACGTTGCACATTCCATTTCGTCATGAGGAGGCAAAGATTCTTGACGAAATGAAGTTTATTAAAATATACGATTAGAATGTCGATCGCATATAACAAAATAGGAAAGAACTTGAATCGAACACTGACATTGAAAAAATGTTACAAATTTGTCGACAATTATGTCACGAAGAAGTTTTAGATGATGAAGAAATACAATATAATGGTGATAGAATCCCCGATCAAAACTCTTTTCAAGATGTATATAATAATCCAAGTGCTGAGATAAATGATGATTCATAACTATATTATGTCAAATGATGAGTTTTATGATCTTATGCGTAGGGCAAATGAAAAACAGCGAGAAATTCTGTTGGATACGATGCACCACAATACATCTTCCGATGAGCCAATATAGGAACCATTACTCGTGTATTAAACTGGATCAGCTGGTAGTGGTAAGACATTTCTTATAAGAGGAATAATGGAAATATACAACAGATTTTCAGATGATGATGGCATTTTGATGCCTACATAGGACGTGCATCAGCAGAAAAGGCTGCTACAGCTATAGGTTATTCAACAGTTTATAGTTTATTAAGCATTTCATTCAGCTATTACACACCGTTAATACATTTTTTGAATAAATCATGCGATTGAACTATGTCCAACGTTCAAAAAGTCAGCACTACAAATATAAAACGACAATTGATCGGTACAAGACATTTATATAGATTCCAATCAAACATTTTTGTTTATTGTTTCAATTACCGTAAGCCTAATGTATTGTTTTTCGAATATAACAATAACATGGATAGTTCAAAAATTTAAGTATGGTCAAAGTTACTGATTATGACGACGCAAATGAAGAAAATGCTGATTAACATTACTTTCATTTACATCGGTGTAAATATCAGTAAATAATATGTTTTGAAAATAAAAAAATGTGCATTTATTATAATGACTATCCGGTTACATTCATACTCTTTACAAGGATTGTACCGCCCATTATACTTTTTTATTATTAAATATAAAGATGTACGATTATTGTATTATTGTTCATTATAATGCTGACAGTTGTGAAAACTACACAAAAACTATTAATAATAATTTGCATCTAAAAATAATATAATTGTGATTTTGGATGCTGCAATAATTTAAAGATAACATAAAATAAATTGGTTACTTTATAATATTAGTTTTCACTACTGTCGGTAGAGCTCGATGACTGCCCGTTATTTATTTATTTATTTTTCTTTTTTCATCTGTAGCTGTCTCTCAATGTAATTGTACGTGTTGATGAAAGTTGCTATTAATTTAATTTCATTAAATATAATTCGTCAACAAAAGCATTGTTTTGTTGATAAATATTATCCCAGCTAAAAATTGTTTTGATGAAATGGCTGACTAGGTAATGAATTTTATTATTAAAAAAATAGTTATTGTTATTTAAAAGTGTGTTACAACAAAAATAAGCCCATAAATTTATCCTGAATGGTAGTATCTGATGAAAATTTGCCGGCCCTGGCAAAGAACGATGTCAATTATTTGACATTAGTAGTGCTGAGATCTGTAGCAGCGAACATTTTTGACAAATGCGGCGGAACTCTTTTACACTACACGGAAAGAAATTTTGTACTGTAAGAGCACAAGTGTTTGTACCCTACAAGTTCAAACAGCACCGAACTCTCAAAACCCAAACTATAAGGGAGGGTGGGGTATGCTTGACGACTTGCGTAACCTTGGCCACCCGATTATATTAATGATGAAAAGTTTTTCGAAACCCAAACTATTTTTTCCGAAAAGTGGCAAACATAAGCTACTTTTTAGCGATGTAATCACTTTTAACAAATGTTGTGTGTTTAAGAAAAAAAATAGGTGAGTTCTTGAGGTTAAAATTTTCTTGGGGAGCGATTTTAAATGAGCAGGAAATAATTAAAAAGTAACTTTTACACACTAACAAGTATGCCCATTCGAAATTTTGAAGAATAAACTTTTAGTTATTATTTTATTTTTTTTTTTTTAAGAATGCTAGATTGTATTGATATCTTTGATTGAAAAAAAAGTACAAACGAGGTATATTTGGCCATGAAGGTGGGGCATATTTAGCACGAGCGTCGCTCGCGAGCGCGTTTCCTTTCATGTAAACACAACCTATTTCTGAATAGGTGATTATTTGTGTGTTGAGTGTATTTTTAAGATTGTTCCATATTGTGTAAATTAACATCATGATTGTCAGAAACTACAAAAAAAAGAGCGGTAAAGTAAAGGAATGGACTAACAATCAAACGCTATTAGCTATTGATGCTGTTAGAGAAGGTAAATTTTACAGCTGATCTCTGACAACAACTCCACTAGTCACTTATCGAAGATATCTATTTTTCAAGGTGCAAAAATTAATAGTAATGATTATGGTGCTATTTAAGTTTCAACATTGCTTTTAAAAATATTAACTAAGACATTACATTATAATTTGTAAAGTGATAAATGATCTGTACATTTATGCTTGAAACTATGACCAGGTGTGATAAAATAAAATATATTTTCAACAGAATGTCAATATTAATTATCAGTCACTTCTAAATGCGATAAAAACGAAATACGTTTAGTTGTATAATCACTTTACGTAAATACACGGAAAAATGTTTTCCTTTGAAAAGTTAGGTACGATATACGGCCATCTACAGGTAGCATGACGTACCTGTAGGTGGCCGTATATCGTACCTTACTTTTCAAAGGAAAAGATTTTTCCATGTAAATCAAAATCTCTGTGATTTAAATTTTATAAGGTGAGTGAAAATATAATAAAAACTACTATTTGCGTTTTGTATTTAAAGTTTTATTTCCCTTTTAACAATAAATATGTTTCGACGTTGTTTGCATATCGTCTTAGCCCGTGCTAAATGAGCCCAACCCCCTGGCCAAATTCACCCTAGTAGTGGGGTATTCTTGGCAATTTCAACTCTTCCATTGTTTTAAAAAATTATTATGTCAGGTTAAGTAACGAGACTTTGAAAATACACAGTTATTACTCTGAATATCCAACGTAATTCGTATGTAACGTCAGTTGCTTGGGCCTAGACTCGTGCCCAATAGCCCGGTTGTCGATGATATAACGCACGGAATCACGATCAGATGCCAAACCATCAACCAGAAACGATCGGGAGGGGAATACTCCTGCCCGACAGGTATCGGTGGTGTAAAAGGGAGGACGCGCCAACTACCTGGGGTTGCCGAGAAATCTCGCCGAACAACTCACAGTTAGTGGTATAACGTCGCGGTCGCGTTCGCGCTACTGGCTGTGGTTACTTGGGAGGGCTCAAGTAACGGGACAACTGGTGGAAAGTTACGTTCGAGTCAGGGGAGCTTCTTGCCCAATACGGTCCTTCTTCTTCTTCCACCTCCCGACTACGCGGCAACTAAGGGTCAATGCCGGGAGTAGTAAGGGTAGGAATATAGCAGACACGTTCATATATATATGTCATATGTCTGGCGCCGGGGGGGGGGGGGCGGGGCCCGGGGGCGGCGGCCGGGACAGTCGGGGGGGGCGGGTCGGGTCGGAAAACTGGGAGTGACGTCGCGAGTGGCGGGGACCATAGAGGCTTGCTTGGGGTAGGAATATAGCACTCACCAATCATATATATATATACATGTATATATATATATATACATATATATATGTATATATGTGTGTATACTATATACTATGTATATATATATAGTTATATATATATATATATATATTCATAGTTAGATTGAATTCGACGAAGGTTAGTGTTTTTATGCTCTCCTTACATAGGCCCCTACCAAAATCGGCCTAGAGCCTCATCTTTTATTAATCCGGCACTGACTTTATGTACAAATAAAGAAAACAAATCGGGTGCGTCGCGTGTGATACACCGCGCAAGTGCGAGCTCCGAGAGTTATAAAATGATTACAAATGTACTAAAAGATAGAGCGAGAGCGAGTAACTGATAGATAGGAGATGAAAGTCATGTGCGTAAATAGCATGACGTATAAAAAAAACTGTACATTAGATGCAATAAATTTATTCTGAAACAAAAGCAACTTAAAACGTTATGTTGTTTCCAAACAATACAGAAAATAATTTCTCAATAACGTATGCATTGAGTTGTATAAATTGTTATTTCTGACCTATCTCGCTTACCCGTCGATATACAGCATATTCTTTGTTTTTTAAAGGTTGTGCTGTCAAAAAATCATTTTGGAATAATTTGTACGTATTCGTATCCATATCTTAAACGTATCATAATGTGTTTCGAAATTTCTTTACCTCTTTTTTACCAAGACATACCTGATATCAGAAAAATTGAGGTTATGACGTTACGTTGACAAAACCCGCTCTATTTGTCCAACCATATGTTTATGTATTCTTTATGCCACCTGTAAAAATTGTTTTTTTTTTTCTATCTGGCTTTCTGTTTAAGATATTGCGTATTTTCGAATATTCCAAGGTTATGTACGCACAAAACCAAAAATAATTTTTTGTGTATATTTGTCATGATTTTCTAAACATGCTATAAATACACCAAACCACTGGAAATTGAGAAAATGTTTTTACATTAACCAACACCTCTTTATATATGCTCTACGATAATTTTTTTTTTTTCTTAAAAAACCCATAAGAATTGTTATTTTTGATGTCGCGTATTTTCAAATAGTTTTAGATTAAGCCGTAATAACAACCCGTTAAATAAATAATGGACATCTGCATCGATCTACTGAGCATGAAAAAATTTTTCGGTAATTGTTTACTGTATTTAAGTAAAAGTAATATCAAGTCTTTACATGCATGTGTGTATTACACACGCAAGGGCGTCCCACTTGAAAATGAGGACATGGATTTCTACATGGATTTCCATGTGGATACCACATTAAATCCATGTGGATTGGGATGGATTCCACATGGAATTTGATGGATTTCCATGTGGAAATCCATGTGGAAATTTGGATAAAAATTAGTTGTATAAACACA
>JAPYYV010014154.1:0-11502 GCA_030522625.1 Copidosoma aretas
ATACAAATATTTAGTCATCCAATTTATTAATACATATTATATCTTACTCATCAATTGATTGTTGTTTTATGATTAGGGGGGGGGGGGGGGTAAGAAAGTGGACTCCATACCTGAAAAAATCATAGGCTGCCGCCCCTGCATGTGTGTACGAGCAAGCGCATACATATATATATATATATATATGTATATATGTGTGTGTGTACATACATTTACTTCGTCTATACAGTTCCTGTAGTCCATTTATTTTCTAACCTAATCCTGTACAGCAGCATACATGCACACACACATATATATATATATATATATATATATATATATAGAAGTATACGTATGTAGAAGTAATTAATTTAGGTCTGTGTATCATGATGCATGAACAGCACCGTATAATATATATTTACTGCTTTGCTCACACAACTGCACAGCTAATAGTGTACCCTTCTGTGGTCCGTCAATAGTACTACACTTATGGCTCAGCTCACGAGCCAGATAAGTGGATCGTCTAACAATCCACTCTGGTGCACCTAGCATTCCACATCTATGTGGTAGCTCAGCCGACCCACCTAAGGGGCAGAGCACGTTCCACTTTTCTCTCAGTGTACTTATCAAGAATATGCCGGACATGACGAAATAATGAAGTACTCAGATGCTCTTGGAAACAATGCATCTCACTAATTATTCAATCCACTCTAATCACTTTAATTAATGTTCGTTGGCAAAAGCTATCAATTGGTTACAAATTTTCTCAGTAGTCTTGCGTTTGGCGAAGAATTTTTGGAAAATTTATTGTTGGAAAAAAAAATTTTGAATACGATAATTTTTGGAAAAAGTATATTGAAAAAAGTGTTTACCAACCCAAAACTTTATTGTTAAAGTCACACAGTGATTTATTTTTTATATTTTTTTATTTTTTTTCCCTCTTACGACTAAATTTTTTAAGTTGCTGTTTAAAAATATATTCTACACAAATATTTTATTTCCAAAAATGTACTTTCAAAAGTGTAATTTCAGAAAATTAAACTTTTGAATCATTAAAGCATGAATTACGTGTTAAAAATTAAATTATATGAATATGGTCATAACATTGGTTTGTGCATCTACATTTTGTTACATAGAAAGGGACAGCAGGGGTTCAATCGAAGTAAGCCATCTATCGCTTAATCAAAAAAGGTTAGTGGTCCTCAAGACGTCATTTTTCTTATAGTGCATTAAAGTTAGATTAACGTCACGTTACCACGGTATTGATACGACTTATCGAGATATTGCTCACCACCATTATACTCTTGCTATTCACACGATGTATCACAATATGGATGCACAAACCAATGTTATGACCAAATTTATAAAAGTAAATATATTAAAATTGTAGTTTAGGCGTTAATTGATTCAAAAGATTAACTTTCTGAAATAACGCTTCAAAAAGTACAATTTTTGTAATCAAATTTTTGAGAAGTTCATATATTGAAATTGCAATTTACAACATCAAGTCACAAGTAGTAAAAAAAATGAATTAAAAACTCAAAAATAAGTATTTGTTTGACTTCAACAATAAAATTGTTTTTTTACTAATCTTCCTAATCTATGACGTGTTGAAAAAAAATAGAAAAAAAATATTGCTTTTTATAATACATAACCTACTGTACGTATTCATTTGAACATACTAAAATGACGTACAAATAAACTAATATTCACAAACATTTATTTTGCAGGGATTTGTAATATGTGTTAGCTTTTGGACAGTTACTATAATGTATTATTAAATTAGTAGGAATATAGATAATTAAACCTATCAAATCTCAATAGCTCTTAATGCGTTCCATCAACTAATTGATCAAGGGGGTTCTGAATTCTTTAAAGTTAGTCTATACAAGTTATAATTTTTTAGTCATGCAATTAAAAAAATTAAGAGCTTTGTAATTCATCTCAAAAATGTCCACTAAAAATCTTTACTCGACCTGTATCTTTTAAAGCATACGAAATCAGACAGAAATCATTGACAGACTGGCAGAAGTAAAAATGGTTTTTGGAATTATTCTAAAATAAGTATTACTTCTAAAAACATGACAAATGAGCAGAAATCTTTAGAAGTCATGAGACACTTGGATTTTGCATGACGATTTCGGAGTAGAGTAATTTTAATGATGCATACTACGCCTACAATTTTAACGTGCAGCCTGATTCATCGAGTAAATTAGACAACTAAGTACTAGAAACAGCGGGAAAAGTTGAGAAATCAGTTTTTTTTGTTTTTTTTTTCGGTAATCAACCCTATTAAAGGGGGTAGCAATAAAAAATCAATCCAAGAGGGCTACTAAAAAACGTGTAACTTGTAGCAATGCGCTAGAAAAATAAATATGTAAAAGTAGTTCCACACATTGCAAGTGTAAGCATCCGGGAGTTTAAAAAAACTATTTTTCTGCATATTCAACCTATTTTGAGGGTTACAAACAGAACGCGAGACAAGAAAATCTATAGATATATGTTATAATAATAAAAAATTTTGATTATTGTAGAATGTCGCAAAAAAATTGCAGTACTAACATTGGTATTTGATTACATCCTATCGGCTTGGAGTAGGAAAACCGCAAAAAATAAGCTAAAAATCCCGATTAATCGGTAATTTAGCCACACTGAAGGGGTGACCAACAAGACTTAAGGCTAGAGTACCTATTAACATACGTTTTCAAGTATGGTACAATATAATAAAAATAAGTTATACTATTTATTTTAGGTTGCCACTAAGGTTTTGCGGCAAAAACGGAAAAAAACTCCTAAAAAAGCCCAAAAACACGATTTTTCTGCATATTAGACTTATTGTGGGGGTTGCCAACAGAATAAAAGACTATAAAATCTACTGATGATAATTTTTACAAACTGTAGAATGTTAGAGAAAGAAGTTCTGTTTGTAACATTGGTATTTTATTACGTTCCACTGCCTTAAAGGAGGAAAAACAGAAACAATAAGCTAAAAACCCCGAAATTTTGGTAAATTAGCCCCACTGACGATGTTACTAATAATACATAAGGTTAAAGTAACTATTTATATACGTTTTAACGTGCAGCAGAATAAAAGAGGAACGTTTTTTACTATTTACTTTGGGAAAAATCGATTTCATTATTTGAAATGCATTTGAAAATTTCAGATCTCTGATGGCACGAACATTAGGATGTAATAATGTGATATTTATTGGCAAGTAAAATTTTTGGTTGATACTTGAAGTCAGCAATTCCCTTGACTTCAGCCACCTTCACCCCTGTTACTGATACCAATTATTTGTACGAAATTTTAAGCCCGTTCTCGTAATCACTCGAAATTTATTCATTTTATCCGTTTTATCAACGTGGTAAGAGATATGCTGACTACTTATCCCTCTTTCCCCCAAACCCCACTCATAGGCCTCATCACACTTGAGAACTCTTACCATTTTGAGGGCCTTTTGCATCGCCCCACTCTCTTTATTGTTTGAATGTAATTATAAAAAATGTTCAAGAAATCAACTTAAAAATGAGTCAAAACTGGTGAAGCGAGCCACTTATAAATCAGTGGTAAAATATTTTGAAATAATAAAAGTAACCAGTTAGTACTTATCAAAATAAAATGTGAGTATTTTTATTCAAAATTTTAATTTTCTCAAAAGTTATAAATAATGATATTTGTTTCCGGTATTTCACAAAAAAAATTTTTTCTCTTGATTGATTTAACGAATCTTGGTTAAATTTGTTTGTACGACTAAAAATAATAGCACTTCAACAATATACTTCTATTAATTTATTTTCTACATGAGGCATTCCACGTCAACTGTACATGTCAAAAAATAGATTTGGTCGAAATCTATGGGAAACGATAGTCTTTCGTGAAGGAACAATACTCTAATTTTTTTAGATATTTTTGCTGACACCAAAGCCCTCAGTGACGGTCACAAAATTAATATATTTTCTTGGTCCCCATTATTTCGAATTTTTTTGCTAAAATAAGGAATTTAAAAAAATCAACTAGGGGCTACATTTTGTAGATTTTTTGACGTTCAAACGTTTCAAAATATATATAAAACAATCTGAGGTTATGTTCGGAATTCTAAATGGCTGATCCAATATAGCGGACGATTTTTGAAAAAATTCGAAAATAATTCGAAAAAAAATTGTATCGTATTTTTCATCAAATGCTAAGTAAAAATTGTGTGTCTTGTACTTTTTCGATAAAATGCATATATTCAGAGCAAAAAACTCATGAAAGTTTAATCATACGGATTCACGTAAGATATAATATTTTGTCCATTCATCAATCCGTAAGAATGATTATAAAATGTTTCAATTCGTGCACTTAACATTGTAGTCCGCCGATAGTGACATTTGCGTAAGATCATCTAAAATCAACATGGCAGATTCAATATGGCCGACGGTTTGTTGTTTTTATGGAACTTAAATATGAACTTGTATTATGATTTGTGTTAGACTATTGTAAAAATGTGTTTTGCGGTTAGCTAACAAGGAGCTTAGATAATAAATATATTTATTATTCAACGATTTAATTTATTTTACCTTGCATATAGACATCAAAACCGATCACTTTTCAAGAATATAAAGTTACTATCTAAGAATTGTATTAATATCTTTCAAAGAATTTAAAAATATTTATAACTTATTGATTCAGAGTATTTTTTTGCTCGCAAAAATCTGTTTTCCAAGCTGATGAGAAAATCTTATTTTGTAAAGATTTTATTCGGTTATTGAAGTTTAACCAGCCGCTCAATTTTCTTTTTGTGTGATTCATACTATTTAATGTCAAAGTATGCGAAATTTATGGTCGTTAGTCTATCTGTAGTGTTTAACTATTTAAACAGCTCCAATGCTGTTAATATCAATGTTTTTGATTGTAAGCTGGCTCGAACAGCACTCCGTTTAGCGTTAGCTCCCAGACCGTCACCCTTCCCACATAATGTCGGAAAAAAATCTCACTCGAAATTGTATAAGCTTAAGAGATTACCACAGCATAATAAGACTGGCTCATATTTGCATTTAAGTTCAATAAAAACAAATAACCGTCGGCCATATTGAATCTGCCATGTTGATTTTAGATGATCTAACACAAAGGTCGCTATCGGCGGACTACCAAGTTAAGTGCACGAATTGAAACGTTTTATAATCATTCTTACGAATTGATGAATGGACAAAATATTAAATCTTACAGAAACCGTATAATTAAACTTTCATGAATTTATTGCTCTGAATATATGCATTTAATCGAAAAAGTACAAGACACACAATTTTTACTTAGCATTTGATGAAAAATACGATATAATTTTGTTCTGAATCATTTTTGAATTTTTTCAAAAATGGTCCGCCATATTGGATCAGCCATTTTGAATTCCAAAAGTTCAACTACACACTTATCATCGGCGACATCTATGAATTGCAATAAGATTATTATCTCATTGCAAAACTTTGAAACCCAAGCGAGAAAGCATCAAAATTGGTGACCATGATGTTCAGCGCCACCTAGTGCCTGTTCCCGTTTCAAGCCCACTACGTAAGAAATCATGGGAGTAGCATTTTTTATAAAGTTGAGAAAAAAAAAATTGAAAAATAACTTGTCATACTTTGCTACAAAAATAATTTAAATCTAAAAACTCAAAAAAAGGTGTAACATAACCTCAAATCGTTTTATAAATATTTTTAAACGTTTGTACGTCAAAAAATCTATAAAATGTAGCCCCCAGTTGATTTTTTTAGTTCCTTATTTTAGAAAAAATTCGAAATAATGGGGACCAAGAAAATATATTAATTTTGTGACCGTCACTGAGGGCTTTGGTACCAGCAAAAAAATCTAAAAAACTTACAGTATTGTTTTCTCACGAAGGACTATCGATTCCCATAGATTTCGACCAAATCTATTTTTTGGCCGGTACAGTTGACATGGAATGCCCCATAAATTTCTATAATTTATGTAGTGTGTTATTTGTTTAAGACTATGTACTATTGTTCTAAACATTTGAATGACAACAATTTTCTTGACCAATTACAACAATCTAAATAATGGCATCCGATTCCGTGTTTGATTTCAAATAAGTAAGAAAAAGTAAAACTGCTGCTGATTTATCGGCACACAGCTTCCTCATTCTCATGTGTTAGTAATTTTTTACACACACCTTCATCATTTTATGTTTTTGTGTTCATTAAAAAACGTTTTTTTTTCAGGAAATTTTATGATCTACACCATTTTCTGCCACAAAATATTCTAAAACAAGTTATTTTAGTAAACAAATTACATATACTTGAAAATCGGCTTTTAACGATAAAATAAAAATGAAAAAATAAAAATAAATGATTGTAATCAAAATTTTATTTGTCAGCGGTAATGGGTATCAAAAGGTAAAAACAATACGCTTTGTTGTGTGAAAATCGGTAGGAGAAATCCTGATGAGAGTTAACTGATTATAATATCTGGTACAGCCACAAACACCTTTATTCATTTTATTATTTTTATTTAAAAACATTATTCTTTCGAAAATTTTATGATTTCCAAAATTTTTTACCATATAATATTCTAAAACAAGGTATTTTAGTAAAAAAAATCACTGATTTTTGAATATTGATTTATCAAAATCGATAAAATCGATTAAAAAAAAAACGAATACATAAAATGATAATTCTACTTTTCAGCGGTGATAGGAATAAAAAACCAAAAGAAAAAAAGATATGTTAGTTCAAAATCGATTGAGGGAATCCTTAGATGTAACTGTGAATATTGATAGTTTTCTGTACACCCACACACACCCCCATCCATCTTATTTTTTTGTTGATCCGAAAACGTTATTTTAAAGAAAATTTCATGATATTTAAGATTTTTTACCAAAAAATATTCTAAAACAACCTTGTATACCAAAAAATCTATTTTATCAAAATTTATGTTCCCAAAATCAATCAAATTCAAATAAAAAAACGAATCGATAAAACCGACATTTCTTATTCGGCGGTGACAGAAATCCAAAAATAAAACAGTAAGCCCTATTAGAAATTCTGAGATACAACTAATCACACAGTCATACACATACACAAACACACACACACACACACACACAGATGCACATTTTCCCCAAATTGTGCATTTCAATTCTAAACATTATAAAACATATGCATAAAATCTTTTCTCGATATGTGTTTTTTCATCCATGACAAAGATCCCTATATAAAGAAGCAAAAACAAATCGATAAAACTAAATTTTATTTTTAGTGATAGGTATCCAAGTACAAAAATAGGGGCCCAGTTTCATCAAAATCAGTCAAGGCCATCGTGAGATATAACTGATTATATTTATTCTCACTGCTGCACCTACACACACCCTCGTCGATTATATATTTTTTCATCCACAAAGGTGATTTTTTATAAAATGTTTTGATCTTCAAGATTTTTTACCGAAAAATATTTTGAAACATGGGTAAATAGAAAAAAATCACTACTTACAAAATAAATCGATTTTCGAAAACTGATAAAATCAGATTAGGAAAAAAACGGACACGATCGAATTAAAATTTTAATTTTTAGCGGTGATAGGTATTTAAAAACTAAAATAATAAGCCACGTTTTGTCAGAATCGGTCAAGAAAATTTTGAGATATAACTGATTATATTTATAATCTCATATACACTCACAAATACCTGCAAATTTATTTTTTGTTTGTACATAAGACATATGTTATATGAAGTTTTATGATTTTTAAGATTTTCTACCACAAAACATTCTAAAAGAACTTTTTATACAAAAAAAATCCGTCTCTTAAAATAAACTTATTTTCAAAAATCGATTAAATTGAAATTAAAAAAACGTATCAATAAAAATAATTGTTTTTTTAGCGCTGATAGGAATACAAAAACAAAAAATCAGCCTTGTCCAGTCAAAATCGGTCAAGGTAATTCTGAGATACAACTTATTACACACATATACACATACACACACACACACACACAGACTGCATTTTCCCAAAATAGTATATTTTTATTCTACATTTCATGAAACGTATTTATAACATGTTTTCGAGATATGTAATTTTTCGTTCATAACAAAGCTTCCTCTATAAGGAAGTAAAAGTTGGGTACTCGCAATTTGCTAAGAACTGCGCTGTTTGTGTTCATATCGCTCTTTAACGCATAGCGACGTGCCTAGTACATGGCGTGCTGTTATCAAAATAAACTATATAAAAAAGGATAGCAGTTATGCAGGATTGTAGTATGCATGATAATTAGTTCGATGAAGTAGTAAATTTTATTGGTTTGCATATTAATTAATTATTCAAATGTATACAACATCGATACTTCAATCCATTTTTTCGAACAGGATTATTTTTAGCGTGTGTGTATGTGCAAGTATATTGCACCCACACATGCATACGCGTTTCCTTCATACCGAGCAAGTCCAACCACTGTTAAAATTTATTCTAAGCCCCTTCACTACAGAGGTTGGACTTGCTTGGTATAAAGAAAATGCATATGCATGTGTGGGTGCTATAAACTTGCATACACAGACGCTAAAAAAAATTCTGTGCGATAAAATCGAGTGTAGTATCAGTGTGTTATATATTTAAATATTGAATTTACGAACAAATGAGTACGGAAGTTTAGTTGAGTTTAATTTGAATTTATATTGATGTATTATCTCATTAAAATAGATTACTTATATAAAATAAAGTTTTTTGTCATGGAAAATAAAAACTATTTATTTTCATCAAGTTTTACAGGTCGTTCTTGATCTCATGACAATAGCAGTAGTAAATTTTTAGGATGCTAATTTTTTTTGCATAATACTTGAGTTCTACTGATAAGTGTTAAGCTATAATAACGACGATTTTGCCATCACACATCGAGGATTCAGAAATTCTTAGTATAATTTATGCTATTCTTCGATAAAATTAATCAAAATGTATATTTTGGGAAAATTTAAACACCTATTCCTAAAGAAGTTTTAAAGAAGTGATCTACTTATTATTTACAAACTGCAAACTACATCCGTATTCATGTCTTTTCACCGACTTTTCAATCCCATTCCAAGCTCCTGTTGCGTCTGAATTAGACGCAAGCAGAAATAGTAATATAAATTCAGATGTACAAAACTTTTAGTCTTGGCGAACTAATGCCCCTAAGCCTGGACGTACTTGTTAATTGAGTTTGGAAAAAATTGGTGCTGAATTAGGAAAGGTGTTAAACCCACCAAACGCTTCACTAGAGTAAGATCTCCTTTTTCAAAAGAGTTGCCTGCTCAGCGTTGGCTAAAGATCACCTCATCAGGAAGAGGATCCGAACCTTGTCCAGGTATTGCGGCCAGATCGTAGGTTGGGGAGGTTCTGAATTTATAGGAACTGCCTCGTCCGGGTATTGCTACCAGAACGCAGTCGGCTCTACTCATATAAAATCAAAGCAAAAAAAATGTATGTATATAAATAATTATGCAGAAAGTATTTCAAATGAAAAAATTTAGAGATAGAGAAAAATTAATTTATTGTACCATACTTTTGCTTTACATCACTCTGTCTTTCTCTCTCTCTCTCTCTCTCTCTCTCTCTCTCTCTCTCTCTCTCTCTCTCTCTCTCTCTCTCTCTCTCTCCATCTCTCTCTACTGCCGGTGGACAAAAAAGATGTGTGGGTGTGAACAAGTGACTGTGATTGTGCCCGAGTAAGGTGAGTCTAAGGTGCGGAGGCTTAGACGTGTTCGGCTGTCCCAGATAAGATGGGCTCTCCTGCCCGACTGGGATGCGGATGAAGCAACTGATGCACGGCAGTAACCTTTTAAGACTCCCGGAGTTTATTGTAACGGTGATGCGGATTTTTCGAGACTGACGATACTGGAAAAACGACCAGCTTGTATATGGTTTTGAGGGGCGGAGACTTATGTGTTAAACCGGAAAAATCTGGATGTCGGCTGCTTGTAGGTAGGGTTCTTAAGTTCTAGAAGTTTCTGAACCTTATTAGTAATCACGCGTGTCGGACTTCAACAGTAGCCGTTGTGTCAGTGATCCCAAGAGAAAAGGTGCACTTAACGTGTTAATTGCCGTTTCATAACAAGTATGCATGATTTCATGTATAATGTGAAATGTGCTTTCCGGGGAAATGGACTGTCTGTGCGAGCGACGCTGCACTTACCGCGTTACAAAACTTTTGGTGATATCTGGCGTGTGGCAGTAGAGAGGCTACATATAGTACAATGGTTTTGATTTTTGCAATTAATTGTTTGTATGTTAGTTTTACAATTTATATAATTTTGACAATTTCTAAATACATAATAAAATGATCCACCTGCGATATTTGAGATCTACATCAAGAGCATGATAGAGCAGTAGTGCATATCAATTTTGCTTAAGAAAAACGATGTTAAAAGCTCCTTTTTAAGCAGGAATAACCTTTGCAGATTATCAATTCTCTTCGTCGCAAATGTACTACTTTTATAAATCTTAGATCTAAGTATTAGTGGAAAGATTAGTTTCATATAAAAAGTATGATAGCGTCATACAATTTTGGGACGCACGTGCGGGAACTTATTTGCGTCAGGGCCATAATCCGTAGGTAGATAATGAGATAGTAAATCCCGTTGGCTAGGAGCATGTCGGAACCGGAGTTAGTTATGGGTGGAAGTATCGCATTAGTGTAATGGAAAGTGTCTGGAATACACTTTGAGGCGAGTTGTGAAATAACGGACAGAGATAAAAAACAACGGCTATGAAAATCAGATAAGTGAAAACCGTTGGACTTTAAGCCGGTAGGTAGGAGGAGTAATGGGAACTGAGGAGGAGGAAATATATTTGAAAACATGGTATTGTATTGCTTGCTATGATCGGTATGAAGGATATAATAGGCAGATGGCTCTAAGGAGTTTCGGGGACCACCTGAAAACTCGATAGAGGGCATAACCTCTGAATAGGACGTTTATAAAGGATTTGATCAGTTGAATGAGGAAAATTATTGACATGATTTCTGCGCCGATGGACCCGAAGGTCAAAAATTTATTCCACTAACTATTCCAAGCAGATTCCACTATTTTCTCGAGTGAGTTCTCATTAAGGAGTTTTGATAGCGTGCTCCCTCCTTGGGGTGCCGCAGTGTCAGATTTTGAAATTTTGTTTTCAAAAACCTATAACTCTTTAAGGAAATGAGATATCTTAACGTTTTTTTTTTTTTTTTTTTTTTTTTTTTTTTTTTTTTTTTTTTTTTTATTCTTTTTTTATTTTTTTTTTTAAATTTTTTTTGATGAACTGTAATTCGGCTAAGTGATTTTCAGTGAAATCAAGATTTTTATAAGTAAAACACTACTTTATCCATGTTATATCGCATCCTCTTCAAATATAAGACAAAAATATATCTTTATACTGAAGATTGTGAACATAACCTTAAAATATTTTCTCGAGTCAACTTAATATACACTCTATGTGATTATTTTACGCTGTTTAAGATATGGGAATATTCTGATATGATATATTGGTCTACATCTCCATTCCCAATTATACTTATCACAATGTTTTG
>JAPYYV010014156.1:0-11162 GCA_030522625.1 Copidosoma aretas
CAACAATTTTGTGGATCCAGAGACTGGAGCTTACACGCAAAATATAGAAAGCTCATGGCGAGCTTTACGCAGCAGAGTAAGTCGCGGAGGAGTCCGTCAGGAGCAGTTAGCAGATCATCTGTGTGAATGTCTATGGCGCCAACGTTGCAAAAATTTAAAAGTTGATCCTTTCTTACAATTTTTGAAGGATTTAAAAGTTTTGTATCCCAGTGTTTTATAATAATTTATTTTCAATTTTAATATAAATTTTTTGTAATCATTACTTTGATTTTTAATTTTATAAACTGTGAGTTCTATTACATATATTACATAATTAAATTAATAATTATTATTTACTAACAAATATTTATTTTTCACATTAAAATATCATCTCCATCATTTAAAAATAACCCAACAACCCAAATTAACCTTTGACCTGCTTACCGTCAGTCACGGTCACTTGCGGGGATTTTCATCATCAAATTCGTGTTCAGCGACTCAAAAAACTCCTATATACAAAATCTCAGCCGATTCGCGCATAATTCACATTCGGAAGTACAGCCTATGAGGCTCCAAGCCAGAAAATCCAGTGGAACTGTGCACGTAGACGTTTTTGAAAGATTTATCTGTTAATTATTGAATAACGGAAGCTTGAAAGAATTTATAAAAGACAATGTACCTAAGTAAAATCAAACAAAAAGCGAAAAGTAAAGGGCGCTCTCCATATTGGTCGGTCTGCTGCTGCTGCAGCTGGCTCTCTCTCTCAAAACAAGTCTCAAGGTGCTGCCAACCTCCGAACAAAAAACATTATTTCTCCATGTACATACAGATATAATGCAAAACGCTGGACGAATAATAAACATTGTAACTGGGCAATAAGCAGCTTGTAAACACGTAACAAATGCATATTTCATTAGTTTTGTTAGTTATAATTGCTAGAAATTGTTGATATACCAGGTGTTTGAGTGGACTAAGGCATTTAAAAATACACGTCTGAGAGACGTAACCTCATATTGATTATCATTCTATGAATAACAACTTTGACATTTTTCATTGTTTCTGATAATAACAATTATTTATGATATTCTTAAGAACTTACTGAACATTAGCGTACACTCATAATCGAATCTCGCGCCATCATAGATCGATTGTAATCACTCTTGACGTCAGGTTCAGTGACGGTCAACCAACGGTCAAGCTTGATTTTCTGCCGCAGTCAAGAGCACTGCTGCCGTCGTCCCTGAGGCTGCTTTAACACCTCAATATTCTGAGTTTCGCCCTGATGCATAGAGTACCAACCAGATTCTTCCCTTGGTCTCATGATCGGGCATCGATCTTCGCCGTTATTTCTCATCTTTCCACTATTTCTCTGCTTTTTGTACTTTTTTCCTGTTTCAACACCTATATCAGAGTCATAGCCCGACGGGCTGGTACTCTCTCTCGGGGAGGATGGTTTTAGTCGATAGGCGCCCGTGATGATTATCATGACGTAGTGTTATTACACTATAAGCCAGGGTGAATCCGACACTACTTCTACGGTAGCCATGTGTGCACGTAAAAGCGTCTTGGGAAGATCTCCTCCTTCCCGCTATCAAACAAAAAAAAAAAACAAAAAAAATCGGTGAACTACCTCCCATTGTCTTGTTTATAAGAGATCAGCGGATCTCACAATCTACCAGCCGCCGCTTGTTGGAGTGCTCTTATCTCCAGGGGACTGGCGGCCAACGACACCACCCAGACCCGAGGACTACGACAGAGCGACATCATCGGCAAATCCTCGAGCAGCTACTATGGGAGACGACCTTCTCTCTCACTCTCCCTCTTGCTTCTACCGAGGAGCATCTACGCCTTCAAAGCGGCCTTCTTGAGCAGTCATCATCGGAGCAACAGATCATCATCTCTCTCTCTACTTTTCCTGCCGAGGACCGATACGTTCGTCGTCGCTCATTCCACCTCGCTCGCCACCCATCGCCAGAGGGCTCTTTTAACAGTTTCTTACAAGTTTATGTAAAGTTCGGCAAAACTTTGTATGAAGTTATTTAAACTTTTTTCATCTTGAAGATTAATAATACTAATTTTACAATTAATTATGATGATACTAACAGCAACGATACTTGATTTAGCCAAACAAATGAGATTTGCAAAAAACAAGGTACATAACTGTCACTGTTTAATCTGGCCTATTAAATTAATACATTTTATCTCGTATTTTATTATTTTTCTGATAACTTGAAATGCGAAGGGTCAAATAAATAGGTGCCGATTAAGGAAAAAAGTCCAAACTTTGAAACCGGGCAATCTTTAACCCTGAAACAAAATTATTCAATGTCTGATGACGTACATATTATTTATGATCTTCGAAACTAATTGAATATCATAGAAGCATGGAGACTGCAAGATAAACTAAAATTTTTAAAATAATTCATCAAATGTAGGTTAAATTAGTGGAAGGCTCTGAAATAATTGTAAATGCGTACAAGCTAATTTATACAAAAGAACTTAATACATCCGAAGGAAATGACAAGAACGCTCATAAAACTAAGCATGGGGGAAGAGCTGTTAAAAAAAAGTTCTCCTACCGGTAAAAATTGATGGAAACATTTACCTGACATAATTTATAATGGAGTTTTCAGTAAGAATTTAAAATTATTTTAATTTATAAATTTAGTATAATCTGACTGGAAAAAGTTTATAGAAAAATTTAAGTAACAAAATTTGACACTAATAGTAACGTGTACTTTTTCAACGATTTGTTGATGCAAGTGTCAGTAGAAAAAATACGAAATAGATCTCCTTGTATACAGACAAGTTTTAACTGCATTATGTGCTACATGGAGGAACTCTAAGGATAAAAGTAATTTTTTAAATCTTGCTGGTACAGACAATAAGAAACAAAATCATTCAACTGAAAATTCTACAAAAAATTTAGCTGAGCATCGCAAAACTATCCATCTCAAAATTACCAAATTTATAAAATAAAAGAAATGTTAATTAATATGTAGAAAAGCTATTATTGAAATCATTTTTTTCCAAGTTTTGAAAAAATTATTAAATTAATTGTTGAATAGTTGGTTGATTTAAATAAAAAAATTTTTGAAGAAGTTCATTAATAAACAATAAATGTATACGTAAATTAAAATCAAGTTACGAACCGCAGCATAGGAGGAAGTGATGAGAGCTCAAAGAAGAAGCTTGTGGTTAAGTGAATACGGTACTCAGCTTGTATGAAGAGGTCGTGAGTTTGAATCTTGCGGAAATTTTTTTTTTTTTAGAATTGAATCAGATTTCAATTCCGTTACGCACTTAGAGAGAAAGAGTGAGAGAGAGAGAATTTTGAATTGCTATGGGTTTTTGCTATAAGTACTGCCTTGTATGAACAATATACTTTTTTTATATTATAGTGTGTTCACCTCGTAAGAGGTATTTACACTTACTTTATTGATAAAAATTACAAAAAGAGATGTCATACATGAAGATAATGTAGTTAATATCAATCATTTTACAAGTTTTTCCATAAAATTTACATAATAAAGATTTCGAAAGTTGTTTACAAGTGTTCGGTTGTTACTCGGAGTTACACACATATTCTACACTTCTCTAGGAAGTTGCAGATTTCTTTCCAAGCTGGCATGTCAGGAAGCGCAATAAAGCTTTCTATATTGTAGGGTGGCAATAGATTTATTTTTTTTAGTTATCGTACAGGCAAGATCGTTGTTCATCATACAGATGGAAATTTCATACAACATGATTCAAATCTTCTGACTTTTACCCGCATTTACACTTTGGATCGCTAATGATAGTTTTTCTGTACAGAGATTCGGCCAGACTATGGTGGTTTGAGCGCATTCTATTGACAGTGACTATGACGCTGCGATTGAAATTTTATGATAAAACCAAGGACGTTTCATTTCATTATAGAATAGATTGAAGTAGATCTTCCCTTTTGATAGGCCATCCAATTTGTTTTTGGAGTTGGATTCAAAAAAGGAGTCTGAATTGAACTTTTCAAATAGATCCTTGAAGGAGACGCGTAAGAAACTGGGTGAGACAAAAGTAGCTGATTTGGCCATGGTGTCTACTCTTTTATTGCCATGGATGCCAACATAAGAGGGGATCCGAACGAGGTTGATAAAGTTGGTAGGGTTAGTAGTAATGTACTTTAAAATAGTAATGTATTTCAAAAAGTAATAAGTTATCCGTAACTTGGTTTTTAACGATTTCAGACTTAAGGGGGCACTAAGGGAATCACTTAGTATAGTAAAATTTTTCCCACTAAAATTTAAAATGAATTCTAGAGCTTTGTTGATTGCAGCGCATTCAGCCGATAATATGTACAGAGGCGTGCTTAGAGAGGCTTTTTGAGCTTTCAAAGTTTAAGGAGGGACAGAAACAGGCAAAACCAACGTTAGGAGCATCTTTAATTTTGTTGCCATCCATGAAGATGGCGGTTGAGTCACTTAAATTTAGGAAGTCTAGAAGGGATTGATTTGGGGATAGGGACACTTAAATATCAAGACCTAGGTTGGTATTGACGGGAAGAGACGTGAGTACAGTTTTGAAGCTATGGCAGTACATATTGTAATTGATGCTGTCATAAAAAAGTAGGTTAGAGTTAAGGAGTGAGATGACGCGCTGGGAGATGAACCTTGTATGGGTTTTTCTATTTTTAAAGGTGTTATAAAAATGTAAAACAGTATCAGATGTTTCAGAACTTAAATTGCTTAAAATTTTTGATAAGTAGCACTGCAAGAGGAATTTTGTGCGCTCCTTAATAGACGTTAGTTTAAATTTAGCAAGTAGGATATTGGTTGGGGTACTTTTGCGAAAGCCTAAGGTGTATCTGATTATGGCATACTGAATTTTTTCGAATTTGTTTTTTAATATCGAATTTGAGGGATACTACACAAAGCAACCGTAGTCTCTAAGAGAGCGCACAAAGCTTTTAAATAATATGACGAGAGTATCAGTTTGAGAGCCCCACCATGTACTCTATTGATATTCATGGCGGAAAGATATTTGTTATGGACATGGTTTTTGTGAGCATTAAAGGATAGTTTGAAGTCAAAGATGATCCCAAGGAATTAAACATTATCGCTAGATTTAATTTTGGTTCGTCTGATGCAAATTCCAGAGTCGCCAGGGAGAACGTTTCCTTTGTTGAAATGGATAAATCTAGATTTGAGAGGAAGGACATTGAGGCCTATGTTCAAGAGGTTTATATCAATGGATTTAATACAGTTTTTAAGGATAGCTAAGTTATTATTATGAGAATCAGATTTAATAGATACCGCTAAGTCGTCAGACAATTAAGATATCAATACATTAATTGGTAAGTTTTCTACAACTGATGCAACATATAAAGAGTAAAGTGTGGGGCTTAAAACTGCACCTTGAGGGACGCCTTTGCAAAGAGTCCTAGGGGGAATTTGCTTGTTTTTCGTGAAAATAAAACGTTTATGAGTGATCAATTTGATAAATCTTAATAAATTTTTAGAATAACCAAACTTAGCAAGTTTACAAATGAGAATATCGGCGTTAATGTTATCAAAAGCAGCCTTGACGTCCAGAAACGCAGTTAAAACATCGCATCCCTTACGGAATGCTGTGTCAGTCCTTATAGTTAAATTCATCAGATTGTCAATACAGGAGTGGCCTTTCCGAGATCCGTGTTGGTTATTAAGAAACCAATGGTTAGTTTCAGCCCACTACTGCAGGCGACTTTTTATCATCGTTTCGAAAAGCTTACAACAACAAGAGGTAAGGGAGATTGGATAGAGGCTGTGACCATCAGGTGTTTTAATGAACAGTACAAATGTATCTTTCCAAGAGGCTGAGAAAGAGCCTGCAGCATTCATTTCATTAAATAAATCTTGTAAAATTAGCTTGTACTTTATGGGAAGCCTCTTTAGAGAATCAAATCCAATTCCATCTATACTAGGAGCTAAAGATTCTTTCTTATCTTCCAGGGCAACATTGAACTCAAAAAAATAAAAAATATGATAAAAAAATTCATTAGGTTGGCACTCTGGGAGGCTTTCAGGATTAGACTGAGCCCAGGGAGGGTATAGTTTGTCCAGAGCAAATTCACGGTTATTATTAGGTTGAAAATTTTCTTTTACTTGAGGAGATTTAGCATTTATCCAAGAATTTTTTTAAATTTTGCACCTATTTCATATCTAAAAAAGGATTGGTTCGAAAGCTTAAGCTTTCTGTGAAAGAACGAAAGTTTTGTTTCTACTTTAATTCTAAGAGTCTTTTGAATTCAGCGCATCTTTTTTTGTAAGTAATTAAGTCATGTAAATCAAGAGATCTTTGAAACTTTTTGAAAGCAGCAATTCTTAATTTTTTACTGCGGTCACAGTCACTGTCCTACCATGGAACAGGGTTAATGTGTTTTATTTTTGAAACAATAACTTTGTTTGGAGCGCAAGATGAGATAGCTTCAGAAAAGATTTTAATAAACATCTTAAATTTACAATTGGGAGTCAAGTTATCATATTCAGGAGGAAGAAAGTAGACATATTTATTTTCTAGTACGTCATTAACCCTGTTTCAGTCAGTGCGAATAGAGTTGAGCTTGAACGAGTTCTTAAAATAACAATATTTTTCAATCGATAGGTTAATAAAAACTGGAAAGTGGTCTGGGCCCCATGTCTCGTCACAAACATTAACACTTATACCATCTCTGATGTTTTTAGTAGAAAATATCAGGTCCAAATTAGACTTATAATTCTGCGTGGATTAGTATAGGTAGTGGCGTTGAAATTGTGCAAAAATAGGTTGTGAGTTTTACAAGAGATTTCTAAACGATTGGCGTTATCGTCGGTCTTTTTGCAATTCCACGATAAGTTATGTGAATTAAAGTCATCCATGAGAATAGAACAGTGGTTAGCTTTTACATTTTGCACAATTTCATTCCACTGGCTTTGAGAAAGCGTGATAGGTGGATTTCCGCGCGATCCATAACAAATTATTACATCTATTTTAGGTACTATATTATTAAAATGAATCTCGCACGTTTCCACGTATTGTTCTGGTGAGCTTACACTTAATTCTTTAAAGGCTAGATTTTTACGTATGTAAGATACTATACCACTACCACTAGTATGGTAGCGATCTTTTCTGAAGGTAAAAAATCCAAGAATATCTAGCTCCTGGTCAGAGTTGAGCCACGATTCAACACATATCAAATGTCAAACTCTGCCAATGCTCTTTTTAATTCTAAAAATTTATTTCCTACGCTCTGTGCATTCCAAAAGAAAATTTTCAAGGTTGATTGCTATGGTAAACCTTCAGAAAGTTCACTCATAATACTAATTAAAAATAATTAAATGTATAATTTTTGTTTTGTTTTTTTCCCTTTTTTCTGTTTTTATTAATTATACATTTTTTTTTCTTTATTTATTATTATTATTATTAGTAAAGAAACACTTCCACGTAGTAGTTGTAAGTAATTACCATACTTATATTATCTATTTATAAATATAGAGTATGTTTTAATAAACTAACATCTAATAACTTAATGTATTAAATCTTAAATTAAAATTTAAACTAAAATAGAGCGTCTTACACTGGGCACTAAGGGTCAGGCACGTTGTCCCACACAGCGGGATTGTCACTTAAGCTAGTATCGGAATCGTGTGCCCTGTGTGAACGAAAGCATTTCATATATTTTGACAGCCTAGTCCTAAGATTTCGGTGATTAACGTTGTTGTAGACATCTTGAAGCAGGATGTTAAGAGCACCAAGGTCTGGAGTAAGGTTGCGAGCTATATCAGCAAATATAGGGTAAGGTTTTTTATACAGGTCGTAGAGAAGTTAGGCTATTATAATCCAGGCAGTATTTGTCTGGATTGCTGTTGATGAGATCCTTTGCTGGCAAAAGTTGACTTTTAATGTCTTCAAAAGCATTGGAGTTAACTTCAGAGACACGAGCTTCGGATTTCAGATCAAGGTCAGAAACTTTGGAGTTCTTTTTTAGAGGGTTGATGCTGTCTTCAGAGTTCACTGAGGGAGGATGCCTTTTATTTGTCGTAAATGTGAGTGTAGTGAAGCTAGGTTCAAACTTCTCTTAGGAGACCATATTTGTAGACTTCTGCAGTACATCCATCAGAAGAGAGTTTTTCATCTTTGGAAAGTCTGTAAGAAAGAGCCAGAAAAACTGTCAGGATTAGCATCCGTGTTAAGGGAGGCAGCAGGAGATGTAGAAGTTTCAGAATTAACTGCGTCCAGATTATCGTTGCTCTCAAGTGTGTGGGAATTACAATTATTGGACTCATTACAGAACTTAGCCAGGTGACCTTCTTGAGAGCAGATCACACAGGTCATTTAAGATGTAGACAGGTACATATTGTAAGAGATTCCTTCATGAGAGATCTGCAAAATTGGGGGAACACTTTTTTTAGAGTCTGGATGGACGTACACCTGTCTTCTAAAGCTTAGCCAGTGAGAAAAGCCAGGCAAATTAATTCCGTATTCGACGTTTTGCAAACTTGATACGGTTTTATTATCTAGTTTGATAAGTTCATTTTCAATGGCTGAATTAGGGATGCACTGTTGGACGTTAGAAATTATGATTCTGACATACTTTGTGTTTAAGGGTCTTATAGGTAAGATCGAGTTGCCCACAGTTATTTTGATTTCACTTGGCTCGCCTACAAGATTCATGCTGTCAAGATAAAAGCAATACGGGAGAAACCAAGTACATTGGATGGGTCGATGACTTTGGCCACAGCCGTTGCATACTCTTTAACCGGATGACCATCTACAGAGTCAACGACGATGGCCTGGTCTCTTGACGGGTTGTTCGATTGTCGTAACACAGAGCTA
Source organism: Copidosoma aretas (assembly GCA_030522625.1). Taxonomy (NCBI): domain Eukaryota; kingdom Metazoa; phylum Arthropoda; class Insecta; order Hymenoptera; family Encyrtidae; genus Copidosoma; species Copidosoma aretas. Next base: position 8,809 of record JAPYYV010014156.1, read on the forward strand.
AACGCTTGAGTGTTGTTTTCGGTAGGAGCCATTATAGGTTAGCTTTGACTTGCCCCTGTAGTCAGAGGCAAGACAAGCGTTTATTATAGAAAATGAGTTTTTGAGCAATATCAGCAGATATGTTGACGCAACTGCATCGTTTCACGCGTGCGGCTCATACATATAGTTAAAGACAGGAACGATAAATCAGTCTAAACTGCGAAATCGCGAGACAAAAGTTATATCGAACAGTATACACAGTACACTCCGAACTATATACTTACATCGCCGTACATTGCACAGCTCTTCCACGCGCTGAAATACTTGACTGCTTAGGGAGCGCGAAAGTAGTCCGTGACGGGGGGGAAGGGGGCAACTTGGAAACTTTAATGTTTTTTCCCCCCACCCCCTCCTCTACGTTTCCTTCCTTCGTTTATTGCAGTAAAAAAATTAAAATATAGGTAATTATACACGTTAAATATGAAAAGATTTAAATATTTTATTAGAATACAACATCTAAAGGTACACTATAAAAACAGTATCGTCAATTTAAAATATTTACTGGAAAACTTTCTTTTTTTTATTTTTATAGCGGGAAGAAGGAGATCTTCTAAAGATGCCTCTACGTGCACACATGGCTACCGTAGAGGTAGTGTTGGATACACCCTGGCTTACAGTGTAATAACACTACGTGATGCTAATCATCACGGGCGCCTACCGACTAAAACCATTCTCCCCAAGAGAGAGCCAGTCCGATGGACTATTACTCTGATAAAAGAAGAGATGGAAGCAGAGAAATAGTGGACAGATGAGAAATAACGGCGAAGTTTGATGGCTGACCGTGAGAACAAGGGAGGAATCTGGTCGGTACTTTATGCATCAAGGCGAAGCTCGGAATATTGAGGTGTTAAATCAGCCTTAGGGACGACGGGAGAGGGAGAGAGAGAAACACAACCTGGTCAGGCATCAGATTTATGAGCGAAGAGAATTCACTCATAGATCTTCAGCCCTGCCGCGCCGATACACAGTGTACCAAAAGGCACTTTTTAGGGACAAAAATCTGCCTCGCCTTCAAAACATGGTCGATTTAGATAATTATTTTTTTTTAAATGTTTGGAAGATGATATGCTTTAAAGTTTCACTGCCACTTTCTCCATAGCTTGAAACATAACCTATAAAAAAAATATTTTAAACGAAAATGATCATTTGTGTTAAAAAAAATTACTAAAAATTCTCTCTTACTTTCATCAAAAAAAAAAAAACAAATTGTTAATTCATAAAAATAGACGATGAACATGCATACTTTAAGAATTTTATTTAGTTTTTAGGACTACATAACCTCACTTTTCTATATTTTTACTATATCATTATAAATTTTGAACCACAATATTCAAAATAAATTACAGCAATCATTATAATTATTTACAAACGTGCACTCACATTTTGAACTCTAATAATGACAACATAACCCTAAAATCAAAAGCATTTTGCCGAACCAAAATCTGTCGTGCCTACAAATTTTCATTAACTTGGCTGATTTTTTTTACGCTTGGGAGATCATAAGCTCAAAAGTGTTACTGCCACTCTTTCATTATTTTAAGATATAACCTTAGAGCATATATACCTGGAGGAAGCATGCAATGCTTAAGCCGCGAGACTAGAAAAGAGAGAGAAGGCCCGTACAGCAGGATATGCTTTCTTTCTCTAGCACTCCGATGATTGGCTAGCCTCCTTCTGTGTATATAGTTATAGTCATCTTTAAGAGTGGCAGTGGTTGGAGAAGAGAGCAGATACAGCTATAGCCTGATACCCCTCTACCTCTTCAGCCAAGTTATACCTATATATCGATAAATATATATATATATATAACTCAAGCTCTGGTGACACACACTTTATATATTACACCTATGCCTGAAGTAAGAAACAGTCATGATAGCTGAGTGGGCTACGTGCAATGAGCGGTATATTTTTTGCAGTTGTGGACCTAGATCGATTCCCGACTGGGAAGTTTTTTTTTTTTTTTACAGTGTAAATTTCATTTAAAATTCATGCAGATACAATTGAAACAATATAAAATAAAACAAAATTCCACGTGGGGAAAATTTATAAGTACAGATGTGCTACTTTAATTACTACAATACAAATAATTAATTCTGAACAGTACTACAACAAATACCACAATATAAAGTAAGAAACAGCGTATGTGCAGGATACTATACAGTGTTTGAAATATACAAAATACATATTCACAGAAACTAAATGTATAAATAAGATCCAAAGACAGCTATCGTTAATTTGCCTCTAATCGAACATCATTCATTGCGAAATAATATAACTTTAGTATAAATTCTTCGAATTTTCTTAACAGCAAGATT
>JAPYYV010014157.1:0-10172 GCA_030522625.1 Copidosoma aretas
TCATTTTTCGAGATAGTTGTCGAAGCGACATATATAGTATACGCATACGCTACAGTGCAGTATGGCACGCACTGTAGAGTGCTCGACTACTACCTTAACATGCTGAGAGCTGTGCGACAATCTCATAACATAGGAATGCTGAGTCAATACTTGATCCGCTATGTGTTTATAGTTTTATTTTACAGGCGAGCGAGCAGCTTGCATTACTCAATACGTCGCTTATTGATAAAGCGTTTTCCCAAGTGCCTTGCTCATATTTTTTTGACTTGGTTGGAAGCCAGCAGCATTCGTTGCGCTCGACGCGTCACAATCAGCGATGCAAAATTAGGCGTAGTAAAAAAAACGTGACATATGACCGCCATGTGACCGTCATGTGACGTCATAAAATAATTTAATTGTATACGTCTATATAGATGTAGCACATGTCTATATAGATGTAGCTATGACCGTTATAAGTTTTATTTAACATGTATTAAAATCACAGATAGCTAGTGTTAAGTGCGTATATATATGCACTCGTGTCATGAAAAAAGTTGTCACAGCTGTAGTAGTCATATGACCGTCACATGACCACGAGCGCATTTAATTGGCAAAGACCATCAGCCGATAATGTAGCTTAGCAACTTACGTTCACTCGATCAGGGGGGGGGGGGGGGGGGGCGCGGGGGGGGGGCCCGGGGGCCCGGGGGGGGGGGCGGCAGGGGAGGGCCGCGCCAAACGCGCGGGGGGCCGGGCCCCCCCGGAGGAACTCGAAACCCAAGCTATGTCATGACGTCAGAGTTCCAGAGTAAGGCTCGTGAAAACTGGCTCACCACAACCTAGGGGGAATAGGGGGGATGAGCCAGAACCGGCACAGTACACCTACTCTTGTGCAAGTTGAGAGAGGAACTTTCGTTGGAGAGCAATATGACGATACTTGGGAGGTCGATGATGAGGGCCAGTCCTGACGAAGAAATTAAAAACTGTGTCACAATCATGTAACATTAATGTACCTTTGTACCTAAGCGACGGAAGGCCATACTTCCTGAAAAAAGATTCACTAGTTCTGTTGAGTGCTCTTCTGCAAAGTTCTACATGTGGTTCTACTTATGATTTCTCATGTTAATAAACTTAGAAAGTTACATGTAATCCCACTTGGTGTGACTTTTGGGATTTTAGTCTGGGGATTCCATCGATCATTACGAGTGGAGTTCTAAGTGGAATTGCAAGTAGCGACTTAATATAGATTTTTTTATTGGCCTAACTGTTAAAAAATATAATTTCACGCAGTTTAATGATCACGATAGGATTTACCATCCGTATAGTGATACCAAAATAGGGGTTAGGAGGGGGGATTTAAGTCGTTTTTAGGAAATATTAGAAACAAAAAACTCTTTTATCGATATTTAAGAAAAAGTACTTGAATCCTCCAGTTTTGGGGTTATTATACGGATGCTTATACCTATTTCGATCATTATACTGCGTAAAACTCTATTTTTCAACGGTTTTGTTGTTGAAAAAATTAATGTTTAGTCGATACTTGTAATGCCACTTAAAATTTGACTTGAAATAAATAATGGCATTTCCAATCTGAAATACTAAATGTCATTCTAAGTAGAATTAAATGTGACTTTGGAAGTGAATTCACATATGGAATCACTAGTGTAAGTACATAGTTATTTTACCGAAGAGTGGGATACTCAAGAACAACGGGACGTATAAGCATAGGTGTTTCTAATAAAATGCTGATAAGGTCACTTGTAAATGCTATCTGTGAGTATTTGTTACTATGTTTTCTTCTCAGCTTGTTCTTTGCCACATAAATTGTATTTCTACAGCCAAAAAGAGTTACTACTCCAAATGATCTACGGGTACGGAAGAGCACCTGTATCGAAATGTGACAATACAGCCACTACGAACAATATGCTGAACAGGTAGTAGTGGTTTATTTAGATCAGCAACGAGCCTTTGTTCCCCGCAACTAAAATTAATATTTTGTTGAATGACTGCGTCCACACCACGATGGTTTTGCTCCTTGACAAAAGTTTCCTAAAAAGCCTCTGTTTTATGAATGCTGATGGTATCAGTATCAGATATTTTCATCATTTGAACTTATAATACAGGTACAGCTGCTATTTACCATTGTCATATCAGCTACAGCTGAGTTACATACGCTAATACTGATGTTGTTGCTCTAAACATCTACTTAATTTTATTTTTGGACTTGTCACAGTGCATTTCACGTAAAAAGTGGTAAGCTAAAAACTTTAAGATATGCCCTACGTTGATAGAATACGAGACATTGCCTCGACCTTTACCTCATTCGAGAGAGTGGAGATCTTAGTTTCGAATAAGATTAATTTGTAAAACTTATTTTTCTTTAGAGGTATAGGTCAATTTTAAAAATTTTAATCAAAACAATCTTATTATTTTCCTTATTATTATTATTATTATTATTATTATTATTGAATTTCGTTTTTAGGTGAACAAGGTCTCCGGAATTGGATGAACAGAATTGAAATCAAGGTCAATTAGAATAACAATGAAATTAAGATTAATGATACTAATGCTTATTATGTCACGATGAGAGAGAACAAAGATTACAGGTTTAGAAAAAGGCGGCCAATTTAATTTTGTTTTTTTTTACTTAGTAAAATGAAAAACTGCAGAATGAAGTATTTTGTCGTATACTTTATAGTATTTTAAAATTATTATTTATATAACGAATAGTTCAAATCATTCTGTCAGTCTTTATTGATGCCTTTTTATATATTTTTAATAATCAACGCAAAATCTATGTAAAAAATGGTAGTAAAAAAATTATGAAACTTTGATTAGTATGACTACCAACCGATTAATAATTTTAAAAAGACTGGATTGTTCTAATAACTGTAATTGTTAGAAAAAAAATTTTTCGTAGCCCCATTTTTGAGATTATTTTCTGTAAATTGTCGATCTGAGGATGCAGTATAAAAATTTCATGTCTCTTATCCTCTCATTTTTCTGAATTCAAAATGAAACACTTTTATAATTCTTGTTGATGCTTAGTTCAATGATTATCCCACTTTTGTGGGACACAAAGAGTTTATTATATGTACTTGCTTGAGAAGCAACTTAAAAATTTTACTTGACTATCCAGATCTCAATAGTTTCCTGTTCAGTGTATCGATTGAACAAACAATTAATGGCACAAGCCTGCTATATAGGATCATATTTTTTCAAGATTTTAGACTTTTTTGACAGATGTACAAGGGATATTTTTTTAGAATTACACTAAGAGCTAATCATCCTTGACAATAAAGTATCTGTTTATGGCCTCATCACCATACATAAACTTTTTCTGCTTTGAAAATATTACTGCTTGGACTATTAGATGCATGTCTTTTACTTTTGTGCTCATCTTCTCTGACTCGATTCTCCACTAACCTAGTGTTGTCATTCATCAGGCTTTTTATTTCGGACATAGTAGTAGGTAATGGTTTAACTTCTTTGCCTGACGGCAACTTGTAGAGCTTTTAACTTTTACGAGTAACTTGCAACATGTAAAAATTGTGAAGCTTTCATGCGACGAAGAAACAATAGGATTGGGTAGAGGGGGAGGGGTATATTTTACCGAAATAGCAGTCACAGAAAGGATTTTTTTCAGAATATTTCCGGCTCCAAATAGTAATAAATACGATCTTAACATTTCATTAATTTTTAAGGTCAGAAATATTATTAAAACAAAAGAATTTATTTCCGAAATAGATTTTAACAATAATGTATTATTACCAAAATTGATCATTGTAGAAAAACAAAATTTTAAATGCATTAATTGTAGACAAATTTGAGAATTATCAAAATTCTGCAAATTTTTTTTCGGATTTTTCTATCCCCGAAAATGTATAATTATTCTGATTAATTCTTATCGTGTAATATTAGTATTCGTAGAATTTACCGTAATTAAGAGTCAATAAACTAACAAAAAAATCATAAAAATTTACTGATTTAAATTCAAACAGCTAATTTTTGTTGGAAAATTATTAAGAATGAAGATCTGTGCATAAAACACATTTTTTGCCAATTCACCAAGAATTATGAATTGACAAATGATTATCTTTAAATTTGTAAAGAAAAAATGTGATCAATTGCAATGTTCCATAAAAAAAGTTGGATTTTTATTTGGTACGTCAAATAGATTTTTTTTAAATATTAGACACGTATTTCTGTTTATGCGTACAATAATCTACGAAGGTACATTCAATACAATTTATTTGAGAGAAGGGAAAAATTACGTCACGATTGCTTTGCAAAAAGTAATTTTATGTAATTATAAAAAATTAAAGTGCTGTAAGTTTATTGAAAACCCATCTCTCAAACCTATATTGAGGAGTAACAAATGTTTCACGCTTAAGTGAATGAATCAAGAAAGTGGTATGTATCTTGTACATAGAAACTAATCTTTTAAATGGTACAAGTTTTGGAAGTAGGATATACTTTTTGTAAATTAATTATATGAAGTTTCTGCAGCCAGCAAACTCAGCACAGATAGCGCACTGTAGCCAAAAGAAAAACAGCGTCGCTAAAACACGTATACCACGAGTGATGACAGAAGAAACAAAGGGTGCAATGAAGCATAGGCGTGATGTTCTCTGCTCTGCAGCTGGCACACCTTCTTCGAGAAGCTTTCAACGTATGCATGCAGCATAATGCTGGACAGATCTTCAACTCTGAAATATGATGATCGCGTGATTGCTCGGCCGTTTACTAATTGTTTGATACCAACTATTTTAGCAATCCTGTCTCAGACAACCCACAGGCTTTTACGGGCTCTCATTATTCGAGCTCAATTTTTTCACACCGTCTTGTTCAGAGAGTACCACTGTGCATACAAATGCATGTTGCCAGTCCAAAATGTGATCACAAATTTTGTTTAAACAATTTTAGAAAAAACAATTTTTCGTCGTGAAAAAACTTTTACGTATTATTTAGTTCATAACTAAAAAAAAAACATTCTTATACTTTTTTCTTTAAAGCTTATAGATTTCAAGTGAAAAATTCTTGAAAATTCAAAAAACGTGGAGTTAGCAATTTTCAGCAGTCAAAAACTATATAAAAATATCAACTTATTTATGAGGAAAAAATTTTAAATATACTTTAATACGTATGCAGGAATGTCCCAGATAGATATCAACTTGTTTTTTTGTTTGAGACCTCGTTTTTTTAAAAGCAAAAATGATGTTTCTGCGTGAAAGTTTATACCTATATATATACCTAGCATCATGCATGTATATAGGTATAGGCTACCGCGGAGAGACATCATTTTTACTATTTAAAAAACGAGGTCTCAAACAAACAAACAAGAGGATATCTACCTGGGACATTCCTGTATACGTATTAAAGTATATTTAAAAAATTTTTCCTCATATTTAAGTTGATATTTTCATATAGTTATTGACTGCTGAAAATTGCTAATTTCGCGTTTCTTGAATTTTCAAGAATTTTTTACTTAAAATCTATGAATTTCAGAGAAAAAAGTATAGGAATATTTTTTGTTAGTTATGAACTAAATAATACGAAAAAAAAATTTTACGACGAGAAATTGTTTTTTCTAAAATTGTTTAAACAAAATTTGTTTAAACAATACGTAACCATATTTCGGACTGGCAACATGCATTTTTATGTACAGTGGCACTCTCTGAACAAGATGGCGTGAAAAAATTGAGCTCGAATAATTTTTCCCTGTCAATGTCTGATTGGCCTCGGACTATGAGGAGCGATGTCTCTATCTCTCCTGCATCTTAAGGAAATTTATTTTCTGAAGTGAATGGGGCACTTTTTATTTGCCGAAAGCTCGCAACAATTCAATGTAAACGTAACTTTTTCGGACCGGACTTTTTGTCGGATGAAACTTAAGCTTGTAACAATTATCTTACGAAACAATTAATTATCAATGGTGCATTTGCGTTGATGAATGAATAAGGTGATAATAAATTTTGATTAGCTATAGAAGTATAGAAGTGTTGTGGTGGCACGTTGTCGTAGTTCTGCTATAGGATGCCACTTGATAAGTTTATCTAATCGCTAATTGTAATTTATTAAATTTCTTATGAAACAAAAAATATGATGGTTCCAAACTACTCTTTTCTTAGTGCACCATTCTTATTTCTCGAACTGATATTCAGAGCTGATACTGCAAGATAAAGTAGTTTACACATGGTACATGAGTAACATTAACATTAAAAGTTATCTATTGCACTGATCGCTATATTGAGTACACACCTCTAGATAACTTTTTTGATAGCTTTGTATTCATAATGATGCCTCTCAACTTGCTTCGATGATGACGATTTCAAGGAAAAAAGTGAGGTGCGTCAAGTGTGACTTATAACTTATTAATATGCATATACTTACGTATAAATTTATAAATTATGTATGTATACATATATGTAAATAAATGAATACATACACTCACACATTTCTATGAGCATACACACACACACACACGCACACACACTTATATTACATACACTATACTACATGAACTATAAATATAGTATATAAACGGCTACGCTAGAACTCCGGCATGGCGTATGTACAACGTAACTATGGTCCTGGTATTGTAATACCCAACCCAAGAGCTACTAAAAAAGTTGTTTCATCAATAATTCATGCTTATGTACGACACTTTTCTAAAATGTATTAATTTTTGTGTAATCTGTGATCTTTATCAGATAATTTATAGCCAACCTAACCAAAGTCAGATTTACTTTTTATATCGACTAACTCCTATCTTTCAATGCTCGGAAATTTTTTTTTCCAACTAGAAAACCCACAAAACTTATTGTTTTTGGTCTATCTAAACACCGAAAACTGTTTCTGCACATTCGTAATAATTTTGTTAACATGCTATTATTTTTCCTAAAATTCTCCACCTCACTTCCATCAACATACATGGACACACTATACATTTAGGTTGTATTTTAATGTCAAACAACACCTCTTTATTTGTGTGCTGCGATGTTTTTTCCCTCTGAAAAACTTATAAAAATCGTTTTTTTGTCTATCTGGCTTACTGTTTTAGAAATCGTGTATTTTCAAAAATTTTGACGTTAAGTTGTTATGAAAACCCGTTCTAATCTAGAAAATCTGGTAGCCACCATCAGACGTATGTAAGGGCACGGTCCTATGCGTCGTCTGCTGTTCATACAAACATGTGGGTCTACCGCACCACTCGATTGTTGTAGTAATATTGAAGACGGCTGTCATGCTATATCTAATGCGGGATTTAATATATGTGTAATACTACGAAAAAAAGAATCTTTCACCCAGATTCTGCGCATATGATGGTTTGATATTTTGCAGTAAATTATTACACTCATTTTGCAAAAAAAATTATTACCTTTTTCCAAGTATGTTTGGTACAAGTTTAAAAAAAAATATACTATGACTTACAGTGTACACACATGTTAGCATGTTAAAAAATTTAATCAATAATTGGATCAACCATAATCGTTTTCTAGTAAGAAAGAAGAAATGCTACAAGGATTCGAAAATAATCAAAGACGCTTCGTTATGTCCAAAAAATACTTGTAAAAGTCACTTTATTTTGTACAAATATTGATACGGTAGTTCATATAATTTATTGTACTTTTTATTTGAGTATCGCTTTATACAGTTCGAACTATACTGCTGACAGCTTCCTGTAACTGTACGGCTCCTAGTGGGCAAAAACGTGTTTTTTTTCAATCAATAAAATAGTAGCTGCTGTATTAAACCTATCGAGATAATCATTTTTTTTGCATCAAGGTGAGACAACGTAGAATAGCAGAAAATTGGTCTGACTAAAAAAATACTAAGGGGGGTGTAAGCCACCCCTAAAGGCACCCTTCTCGACTGGTAATCGACTAAATCACTGTCTAGCAAGCCAGCGGATTATTATTTTTTTTCTGAAAATTAATATACTTATTTTTTCTGGGTCGCTAAATAAGAATCTGACATTAGAAATTCATAATTCAAAATGGCAGATCCAATATGGCTGCCGAAAAGATAAAAAATGTTCAAAAGTTTATTAAAATCGTATAAAGGGGTTTTTTAAGGTGCTTGTTACCAATATTTGGACACAATTACAAAATTCAAAATGGCGAATCCAATATGGCCGCCAAAAGAAAGAAAGATTGTCAAAAGTCTATGAAAATATGTCCATGGACGTTTTCTGGGGTACTGGTTACGAATTTTTGATAAAAAATGAGGAATTCTAAATGGCGGATCAAATATGGCAGCCAAAAGAATTAAAAATCGTGAAAAGTCTATAAAAATATGTAGATGGGGGGTTTTAGGGTGCTCGTTACGAATCTTTTATAAAAAATACTAAATTTAAAATGGCGGACTTAATATGGCAGCCGAAATAATGAAAAATTGTCAGAAGTCTATGAAAATATGTACGTAGCTGTTTTTTGCGGCTCTTATTACGAATCTTTTATCAAAAATAAGAAGTTTCAAATACCGAATCAAGCAAGTGCGTCAGAAACATGCATAAAAATTGCGCAAAACCTTGGGGTATAAAGTGTGACTCTTAAAAAAAAGGTACAAGGTGTAATACTACGCATTAGATTATAAGATAACTCCTCGATAAACGATTTATTTGTAAGATCAAGCATAATAAAATAAAGGGTTATATGTTATGATAACTTTGAGGTGGAATATGTTAAAATTGTCAACGGTTAGGAAGGTAAACAATACTATCTTTGAAATCAGCAAGTCCTACAAAATTTCAAAAATGTCACAAGTAGCCATTATTTTACACTATTCTCGCTGAAACCCTGTTTTACTTACTTGTCAAGATTTTTTCAGTATATTCTATGCATTTTGTATTTAACTGTATCTTAATACGCAATATGTAAAATAGGATAAAAATTGTGCATAAACACCCTAACTACCTATTTGTAGTTTCAAATTTATTGTATGGGTATAATTTTAACCATATACATAAACATAATTTTTTGATAAATGTCGTACACTCGTACTCAACAGTTCCTGAAAGTATTCGTGCAGGATCTTTTGGTACAGGTAGTTGTGTAGAGTTCGCACGAATAAAATTTTTTTGCAATGATTACTTTAAGTTTATATAAAAAATACTTTATTTATATAAGAATTTATTTCTCAATAAGATAATACTGCTCTTAAAATCAAAGTACTATTTATTCATTTAATTAGAAGTACTAGTTTTTTCTTATTTGATTCTACAATATTTACTTAATACATAGGTTGTAAGTATGAATTATTTGATTATTTATTTAAAAACAGTTGTACTTGATGCATTCTCGACAAGTAAGCAGGAAAGCTCGACTGCAGGATACATTCGATAGAGCAATCTGCATGATTATCCGATGATGTAGACGATAAATCTTTAGAAGCGCATAGTTGCAAAGGAAAGACTTAAATTGACAGCAGTGGCAAAAAGATATGTAATGCAAACGTAAGTTTATTATATGAACACTTATATTAGCTTGGATTCCAAAACGTTATAGTTTTAGTGACTTAAAAATGTAGCACTTATGCAAAATGTTATATAGTCCACTACTATACTGTGCATATACGTGTGAACAATTGTGCGTTCGAAGTGCATGCAATCCATGACAGAATTTATATACTTTATAAAATATTATTTAAAGTTATTTTAAATTGATTGCAAAAATCAAAACGAAATAATTTTGAAAACTCTCAAAATTCTAGCTCAATTCCTAATCTTACGAATTACAAATGTTTATTTATCTAGTTATAATGAACATTAGGAAATAATCTATTAAGAAATATGAATGTGGCAATCTTTTTCGTTTTAATCATTAGTTTCGATAATTTTATAGTTTTATATAAATAAGCTATATGTTTAATTTTTCATGTAATGTACTGTGTAGTATTTGAATATATATTTGGATCATGCGATACTTACTAATTTCAAGTAACCTATTAATGGACACAAAAAAGTATGGAAAACTTATGTAGAATACTTTCTGTAAATCTGCATACAATAATTAGAGTTCAATTACACAAAATAAAAGCCAAATACGGAGTGCTCATCTTTATTTATTACATTAAAATCGTCAACGTTTCGCTGTTCACTGACAGCCTCTTCAGGACATAATTACCCTGTACATGATATATGATTTATTAAACTATGATCTATAATACAAATATTAAAAGAGAATAAATTT